>JARHVA010002680.1:0-237500 GCA_037957365.1 Torreya grandis
AAAGCTTCACTGATGAAAACATGGAGGAGGTTGCTGGGTTGCTGAGTTGCAGAGCAAGTTGCAGAGGAACCGATGTCGGTCAGGCCAACCGACATTAGTCATACTATAATGCAGAAGCAACCGACATCGGTTATAAGTCGGCTGACATCGGTCAGAAAGGAGCTGACATCGGCAACCTATGTGTGCATGCAGTTTGCATGCGGGGTTCTGGACTGGTCTATTTTTGGACAGTCAGTTTGCATGTAAAGACTTAATTTAGTCTTGGAGTTGCGAGTCTAATTATTGTAATTAAGAATGTCTAATTATTGTATGCATGAGATCTATATAATAGACTCATGGTCTATATTGTAAAAGTGTGTTAGAGAGTAAGAGAGCAAATATTAGCTCCTTCAGAGGGAAGAGAGCAAGGTGTGTTCCTCCTAGTTCTAAAGGGGTGCTGAGTGTGTATGATCTTGGAGAGTTGCAGGCGTGCAAGTTCTGGTAAAAGATCCACCAGGGTACTGGTTGAAGAATCATAAGGACTTAGGGCAGTAAGGACAAGGGTTATTTAGGGTGTAGAGACATCTACATGGTAAGTAAGGTCTGTTGATTTACAAGTGGCAGCAAGGAAAGAGAGATCTACTTGGAGTACAGTTGTGTACTTGGTGTACTGGCAGCATTGTTACTAACTGGTGGAGGTGAACAACTCTATATTGGAGTTGATTGTTGTGACCGTGATTGAGAGAGTGAACTATTGGAGGAGAATTATTGGTGAACACTTGAGGTGTGGGAAGCTTCTAAAAGGTGTGGAGAAGAAGTGGCATCTTCTTTATTGTATTTTCTTTTAGATAAATATTAATACAATTGTGTATTGTCTCTCATATCTTGTGTTGTTTCATATTTCTAGTTACTTATTCATTATGGTTAAATTATGTGTTTAGTTGCTTATACAAGAAGTAATCATATATACTCTTATTGAGGAGTAGGATCCTGACAGTTGGTATAAGAGCTTTTGGTTGGGTTGACTAACAAGTGGTTCAGATCTAGTTAGTATTTGTTGATTACAGGTTACTCACAGGAGTTTTTGATTGAGTGGAAGTATAATAATGGTAGAAGAAAGTAAGCTACGAATGGAGAAACTAAATAACATGAATGGTCTGATTGATGAAAAGAAAGAGCAGGTAAAGAAAGATTGTTGGTTGGTAGAAGATCAACGTGTAAAAGCAGATGTTACAGGTGTTGTTACATAGGTTGCTCTAGATAAAGTAGAATCTTAGTCTATAGATTCTGTTGCCTCTTTCCATGCAACCCAAAATAGAGCATCTTTTCATGAGTATGTCCAGGGAGACTTTGGAGAGATTTATGTAGGGGTTGGTGAGCCTTGTCACATGGTTGGCAAAGGGGAAGTGAAGCTAAAACTGTAGACAGGTAACACACAGGTGTTGAAGAAGGTCATGCAAGTTCCAGTCTTGGAGATGAGTCTAATTTCTTCAGAAAAGTTGGGTGATGAGAGATGCACAATAACTCTCACAGTGGATGCACTTGAATTAGATGGTGGTAAGAAAGTAGGTATCCTTTATCTATCTACATATATTACTAATTCACCTTCTATTGTAGAAATGTGGCTTTGTAGGCTTGGTCACATGTGTAAGAAGGGAATGCATGTTCTTAAGTGAAAGACAGACATCTTTGACAAACTTAAGAACTGAAAAGATTTGGTGTTCATAGAGGAGATGATGGATAGAGATCAGTTGAGGAGACTAAATTATTATGAGCAGGGCTGTGTTGATATGGACAAGGGTTTGATCCAAAAGGAATTTGCAAGTAAAAATTCATCACTCACAGGCAAACACAGATACCGACGTCGGTCAGGAAGAACTGACGTTGAACAGACAGGCACCGACATCGATCATGTATAGATCAGTAGAGTCAGTGGTGTCAGGCAGCAGGAACTGATGTCAGTCATACAGGAACTGACATTGGTAGAAGGTACACCAGTGTCAGTCAGAGAATCGACATTAGCAGACAGGGTCAATCGCAGGGAACCGACATCGATCAGTTGCAAATTGGGAGATGGCCGAGATCGGTCACTAAAATGAATGTTGGGCGGACAACAAGCTGTTAAGGAGTCTCAAATGCCCATATGGAGGACTAAAAGGGTAAGTAAGCCTCAAATTCATCATTTCCCTTCTTTACACTACTTTTTGCTCACTGATGGTCAAGAATTAGGAAGTTGTTAAAGAAGCAGAGGAGGTAGATCCAGGAAACAGTGGGAGCTTGGCATGGATGAGGAATGTGATTCCTTGGAAAAGAACCAAACAAGAGTTTTTGGGTGGAGTTGCTAGCTAGAAAAAAACATTGAGAGATGAATGGATGTTCAGGATAAAGAAGAGCGGGGAATGGATAGGTGAGACAGAAGGCCAGGGTATATGGTCTTGAGGAAGCTGCAGGACAGTGGTACAAGTTTTGATAGGTGGATGACAAAGCAGGGCTTTAGTCAATGTCAGTGTAACTATTGTGTTTGTCTTTACCGAGTTGGATGATGATTGCAACATTATCCTATTACTGTTGTGTCGTTGCTTGTTGTAGGGTTACACATGCAGGGAGTTTTTGAGCTAAAGGTAAAGTTAGTTCAGAGGTATGTCATGAAGAATTTGGGAGCAGTGAAATTCTTTGGCATAAGAGACATGGAAGATCACAGGTTGATTTTGTCTCCAGTGAGACCTGATGTGAAGAAGGTGTTGGCGGGGTTCAATATACAGGATGCAAAATCGGTAAGCACACCAAGGGCTGGACAGTTCAAGCTGAGCTTAGAACAGTGTTCAAAATCACATAAGGTCTAGTGTAGGCCTAAGTTTTCCCAAGCAGTGGGAGTTGTCAGAGAGTTTGGAGCCAATTCAAGGAAGGTGGATTCTCAGGTATCTGAGAGGGACCAACAGTAGGGATTCATATTATGTAGGGTTAAGGACTTCACTACATGGGTTTGTAGGTTTGGATGTGGTAGGTTACTTGGATGACAGGAGGTGCACCACAGGGTGTATGGTGGGTGGTCTTCAGAATTGATATTGAAGAGGGATACAAGCCAGGAAATGAATTAGATGAAGGTATAGTTACAGGTACAGGTGTAGCTGTTTATCTCCAAGTGGGAGATTATTAGGTTGTGGAGCTAAAAGCTTCACTGATGCAAACATGGAGGAGGTTGCTGGGTTGTTGAGTTGCAAAGTGAGTTGCAAAAGAACCGGCGTCAGTCAGGCCAATTGACGTCGATCATACTACAGTGTAGAAGCAACTGATGTGGGTTATAAGTCAGCTAACATCGGTCAGAAAGGAGCCGATGTTGGTAACCTGTGTGTGCATGCAGTTTGCATTCGGGTTTCAGACTAGTCTATTTTTGGACAGTCAGTTTGCATGTAAAGACTTAATTTAGTCTTGGAGTTGTGAGTCTAATTATTGTAATTAAGAATGTCTAATTATTGTATGCATGAGATCTATATAATAGACTCATGGGCTGTATTGTAAAAGTGTGCTAGAGAGTAAGAGAGCAAATATTAGCTCCTTCAGAGGGAAGAGAGCAAGGTGTGTTCCTCCTAGTTCCAAAGGGGTGTTGACTGTGTATGATCTTGGAGAGTTGCAGGTGTGCAAGTTTTGGTAAAAGATCCATCGAGGTATTGGTTGAAGAATCATAAGGACTTAGGGCAGTAAGGACAAGAGTTCTTCAAGGTGTAGAGACATCTACATGGTAAGTACGGTCTGTTGATTTACAGGTGGCAGCAAGGAAAGGGATATCTACTTTGAGTACGGTTGTGTACTTGGTGTACTGGCAGCATTGTTATTGACTGGTGGAGGTGAACAACAACTTTGTATTGGAGTTGATTGTTGTGACTGTGATTGAGAGAGTGAACTATTGGAGGAGAATTACTGGTGAACACTTGAGGTGTGGGAAGCTTCTGAAAGGTGTGGAGAAGAAGTGGCATCTTCTTTATTGTATTTCCTTCTGGATAAGTATTAATACAATTGTGTATTGTCTCTCATATCTTGTGTTGTTTCATATTTCTAGTTACTTATTCATTCTGGCTAAATATAGTGTTTAGTTTCTTATACAAGAGGTAATCATATATACTCTTATTGAGGAGTAGGATCCTGACAGTTGGTATCAGAGCTTCTGGTTGGGTTGACTAACAGGTGGTTCAGATCTGGTTAGTGTTTGTTGATTACAAGTTACTCACAGGGGTTTTTGATTGAGTGGGAGTATAAAAATGGTAGAAGAAAGTAAACTACGAATGGAGAAACTAAATAGCACGAATGGTCTGATTGATGGAAAGAAAGAGCAAGTAAAGGAAGATTGTTGGTCAGTAGAAGATCAGTGTGTAGAAGCAGATGTTGCAGGTGTTGTTGCATAGGTTGCTCTAGATAAAGTAGAATCTTGGTCTATAGATTTTGTTGCCTCTTTCCATGCAACCCGAAATAGAGCATCTTTTCATGAGTATGTCCAGGGAGACTTTGGAGAGATTTATTTAGGGGTTGGTGAGCCTTATCAAATGGTTGGCAAAGGGGAAGTGAAGCTAAAACTATAGACAAGTAACACACAAGTGTTGAAGAAGGTCATGCAGGTTCCAGTCTTGGAGATGAGTCTAATTTCTTCAAGAAAGTTGGGTGATGAGAGATGCACAGTAACTCTCACAATAGATGCACTTGAATTAGACAGTGGTAAGAAAGTAGGTATCCTTTATCTATCTACATATATTACTGATTCACCTTTTATTGCAAAGATGTGGCTTTGTAGGCTTGGTCACATGTGTAAGAAGGGAATGCATGTTCTTAAGCGAAATACATACATCTTTGACAAACTTAAGAATTGGAAAGCTTTGGTGTTCATGGAGGAGATGATAAAAAGAGATCAATTGAGGGGACTAAATTATTATGATTAGGGCTGTGTTGATATGGACAAGGGTTTAATCTAAAAGGAGCTCGCAGGTGAAAAGTCATCACTCACAGGTGAACATAGATATCGCCATCGGTCAGGAGGAACCAACGTCGAACAGACAGGCACCGACGTCAGTCATGTGCAGATCAATAGAGTTGGTGGTGTCGTGCAGTAAGAATCGACGTCGGTCATACAAGAACTGACATTGGTAGAAGGTACACTAGCGTCGATCAGGGAACCGATGTCGGCAGAAAGGGTCAGTCATAGGGAACCGACGTGGATTGGTTGCAGATTGGGAGATGGCCGAGATCGGTCACTAGAACGAATGTTGGGCAGACAGCAAGCTGTCAAGGAGTCTCAAATGCCTATATGGAGGACTGAAAGGGTAAGTAAGCCTCAAATTCATCATTCCCCTTCTTTACACTACTTTTTGCTCACTGATGGTCAAGAATTAGGAAGTTGTTAAAGAAGCAGAGGAGCTAGATCCAGGACACGGTGGGAGCTTGGCATGGATAAAGAATGTGATTCCTTAGAGAAGAACTAAACAAGAGTTTTTGAGTGGAGTTGCTAGCTAGAAGAAAACACTGAGAGACGAATAGATGTTCAGGATAAAGAAGAGCACGAATGGATACGTGAGATGAAAGGCCAGGGTATATGGTCTTGAGGAAGTTGCAGGACAGTGGTATGGGTTTTGACAGGGGGATGACAAAGTAGGGCTTTAGTCAATGTCAGTGTAACTATTGTGTTTGTCTTTATCGGGTTGGATGATGATTGCAACATTATCTTGTTACTGTTGTGTGGTCGCTTGTTGCAGGGTTACACATGCAAGGAGTTTTTGAGCTAAAGGTAAAGTTAGTTCAGAGGTATGTCATGAAGAATTTGGGAGCAGTGAAATTCTTTGGCATAAGAGACATAGAAGATCACAGGTTGATTTTGTCTCCAGTGGGAGCTGATGTGAAAAGGTGTTGGCAGGGTTCAATATGCAGAATGCAGAATCGGTAAGCACACCAAGGGCTGGACAGTTCAAGCTGAGCTTAGAACAGTGTTCGAAATCACATAAGGTCTAGTGTAGGCCTAAGTTTTCCCAAGCAGTGAGAGTCGTCAGAGAGTTTGGAGCCAATTCAGAGAAGGTGGATTCTCAGGTATATGAGAGGGACTAGCAGCAGGGATTCATGTTATGCAGGGTTAAGGACTTCACTACATGGGTTTGTAGGTTCGGATGTGGCAGGTTACTTGGATGATAAGAGGTGCACCATAGGGTGTGTGGTGGGTGGTCTTCAGGATTGATCTTGAAGAGGGATACAAGCCAGGAAATGAATTAGATGAAGGTACAGATATAGGTACAAGTGCAACTGTTTATTTCCAAGTGAGAGATTGTTAGGTTGTGGAGCTAAAAGCTTCACTAATGCAAACATGGAGGAGGTTGTTGGGTTGCTAAGTTGCAGAGGAATCAGCATCGGTCAGGCCAATTGACGTCGATCATACTACAGCGCAAAAGCAACCGACGTCGTTTATAAGTCGGCCGACATTGGTCAGAAAGGAGCCGACGTCGGTAACCTATGTGTGCATGTAGTTTGCATGCAGGTTCTAAACTGGTCTATTTTGGATAGTTAATTTGCATGTAAAGACTTAATTTAGTCTTGGAGTTGCGATTCTAATTATTGTAATTAAGAATGTCTAATTATTGTATGCATGAGATCTATATAATAGACTCATGGGTTGTATTGTAAAAGTGTGCTAGAGAGTAAGAGAGCAAATATTAGCTCCTTCAAAGGGAAGAGAGCAAGGTGTGTTCCTCCTAGTTCTAAAGGGGTGCTGAGTGTGTATGATCTTGGAGAGTTGCAGGTGTGCAAGTTCTGGTAAAAGATCCACCGGGGTACTGGTTGAAGAATCATAAGGACTTAAGGCAGTAAGGACAAAGGTTCCTCAGGATGTAGAGACATCTACATGGTAAGTAAGGTCTGTTGATTTGCAGGTGGCAGCAAGGAAAGGGAGATCTACTTGGAGTATGGTTGTGTACTTGGTGTACTGGCAGTGTTGTTACTGACTAGTGGAGGTGAACAACAACTCTGTATTGGAGTTGATTGTTGTGATTATGATTGAGAGAGTGAACTGTTGGAGGAGAATTACTGGTGAACACTTGAGGTGTGGGAAGCTTCTGAAAGGTGTGGAGAAGAAGTGGCATCTTCTTTATTGTATTTCCTTCTAGATAAGTATTAATACAATTGTATAATGTCTCTCATATCCTGTGTTGTTTCATATTTCTAGTTACTTATTCATTTTGGTTAAATTCCATGTTTAGTTGCTTATACAAGAGGTAATCATATATACTATTATTGAGGAGTAGGATCCTGACAGTTGGTATCAGAGCTTTTGGTTGGGTTGACTAATAGGTGGTTCAGATCTGGTTAATGTTTGTTGATTACAGGTTACTCACAGGGGTTTTTGATTGAGTGGGAGTATAACAATAGCAGAAGAAAGTAAGCTATGAATTGAGAAACTGAATAGCACGAATGGTCTGATTGATGGAAAGAAAGAGCAGGTAAAGGAAAATTATTGGTCGGTAGAAGATCAGCATGTAGAAGTAGATGTTGCAAGTGTTGTTGCACAGGTTGCTCTAGATAAAGTAGAATCTTGGTCTATAGATTTTGTTGCCTCTTTCCATGTAACCCAAAATAGAGCATCTTTTCATGAGTATGTCCAGGGAGACTTTGGAGAGATTTATTTAGAGGTTGGTGAGCCTTGTCACATGGTTGGCAAAGGGGAAGTGAAGCTGAAACTGTAGATAGGTAACACACAGGTGTTGAAGAAGGTCATGCAGGTTCCAGTCTTGGAGATGAGTCTAATTTCTTCAAGAAATTTGAGTGATGAGAGATGCACAATAACTCTCACAGCAAATGCACTTGAATTAGACGGTGGTAAGAAAGTAGGTATCCTTTATCTATCTACATATATCACTGATTCACCTTCTATTGTAGAGATGTGGCTTTGTAGGCTTGGTCACATGTGTAAGAAGGGAATGCATGTTCTTAAGCGGAAGACAGACATCTTTGACAAACTTAAGAATTGGAAAGCTTTGGTGTTCATGGAGGAGATGACGAACAAAGATCAGTTGAAGGGACTGAATTACTATGAGCAAGGCTGTGTTGATATGGACAAGGGTTTGATCCAAAAGGAGCTCGCAGGTAAAATGTCATCACTCGCAGGTGAACACAAATACCACCATCGGTCAAGAGGAACTGACATCGAACAGACAGGCACCGACATCGATCATGTGCAGATCAGCAAAGTCGGTGGTGTCGGGCAGCAGGAACCGACATCAGTCATACAAGAACCAACATCAGCAGAAGGTACACTAGCGTCGATCAAGGAACTGATGTCGGTGGACAGGGTCAGTCGCAGGGAACCGACGTCATTTGGTTGTAGATTGGGAGATGGTTGAGATCAGTCACTGGAATGAATGTTGGACGGACAACAAGCTGTCAAGGAGTCTTAAACACCCATATGGAGGACTGAAATGGTAAGTAAGCCTCAAATTCATCATTTTCCTTCTTTACACTACTTTTTACTCACTGATGATCAAGAATCAGGAAGTTGTTAAAGAAGCAGAGCAGGTAGATCCAAGAAATAGTGGGAGCTTGGCATGGATGAGGAATGTGATTCCTTGGAGAACCAAATAGGAGTTTTTGGGTGGAGTTGCTAGCTGGAAGAAAACATTGAGAGACGAATGGATGTTTAGGATAAAGAAGAGCGGGAATGGATAGGTGAGACAGAAGGCCAGGGTATATGGTCTTGAAGAAGCTATAAGACAGTGGTATAGGTTTTGACAGGTGGATAACAAAGTAGGGCTTTAGTCAATGTCAGTGTAACTATTGTGTTTGTCTTTACCAAGTTGGATGATGATTGCAACATTATCCTGTTACTATTGTGTGGTTGCTTGTTGTAAGGTTACACATGCAGGGAGTTTCTAAGCTAAAGGTAAAGTTAGTTCAGAGGTATGTCATGAAGAATTTGGGAGCAGTGAAATTCTTTGGCATAAGAGACATGGAAGATCACAGGTTAATTTTGTCTCTAGTGGGAGCTGATGTGAAGAAGGTGTTGGCAGGGTTTAATATGCAGGATGCAGAATCGATAAGCACACCAAGGGCTGGACAGTTCAAGCTGAGCTTAGAACAGTGTTCGAAATCACATAAGGTCTAGTGTAGGCCTGAGTTTTTCCAAGCAGTGGGAGTTGTCAGAGAGTTTGGAGCCAATTTGGGGAAGGTGGATTCTCAAGTATCTAAGAGGGACCAACAGTAGGGATTCGTGTTATGCAGGGTCAAGGACTTCACTACATGCGTTTGTAGGTTCAGATGTGGCAGGTTACTTAGATGACAGGAGGTGCACTATAGGGTGTGTGGTGGGTGGTCTTCAGGATTGATCTTGAAGAGGGATACAAGCCAAGAAATAAATTAGATGAAGGTACAGGTATAGGTACAAGTGTAGCTATTTATCTCCAAGTGGGAGATTGTTAGGTTGTGGAGCTAAAAGCTTCATTGATACAAACATGGAGGAGGTTGCTGGGTTGCTGAGTTGCAGAGCGAGTTACAGAGGAATCGGCATCAGTCAGGCCAACTGACGTCAGTCATACTATAGTGCATAAGCAATCGACGTCAATTATAAGTCGGCCAACATCGGTTAGAAAGGAGCCGACGTCAGCAACCTGTGTGTGCATGCAGTTTGCATGTGGGTTCCAGACTGGTCTATTTTTGGACAATTAGTTTGCATGTAAAGACTTAATTTAGTCTTGGAGTTGCGAGTCTAATTATTGTAATTAAGAATGTCTAATTATTGTATGCATGAGATCTATATAATAGACTCATGGCTTGTATTGTAAAAGTGTGCTAGAGACTAAGAGAGCAAATATTAGCTCCTTCAGAGGAAAGAGAGCAAGGTGTGTTCCTCCTAGTTCCAAAGGGGTGTTGAGTGTGTATGATCTTGGAGAGTTGCAGGTGTGCAAGTTTTGGTAAAAGATCCACCGAGGTACTGGTTGAAGAATCATAAGGACTTAGGGCAGTAAGGATAAGGGTTCTTCAGGGTGTAGAGACATCTACATGGTAAGTACGGTCTGTTGATTTGCAGGTGGCAGCAAGGAAAGGGAGATCTACTTGGAGTACGGTTGTGTACTTGGTGTACTGGCAGCGTTGTTACTGACTGGTGGAGGTGAACAACAACTCTGTATTAGAGTTGATTGTTGTGATCGTGATTGAGAGAGTGAATTGTTGGAGGAGAATTACTGGTGAACACTTGAGGTGTGGGAAGCTTTTGAAAGGTGTGGAGAAGAAGTGGCATCTTCTTTATTGTATTTCCTTCTGGATAAGTATTAATACAATTGTGTATTATCTCTCATATCCTGTGTTGTTTCATATTTCTAGTTACTTATTCATTCTGGTTAAATTATGTGTTTAGTTGCTTATACAAGAGGTAATCATATATACTCTTATTGAGGAGTAGGATCCTGACAGTTGGTATCAGAGCGTTTGGTTGGGTTGACTAATAGGTGGTTCAAATCTAGTTAGTGTTTGTTGATTACAGGTTACTCACAAGAGTTTTTGATTGAGTGGGAGTATAATAATGGCAGAAGAAAGTAAGCTACGAATGGAGAAACTGAATAGCACGAATGGTCTGATTGATGAAAAGAAAGAGCAGGTAAAAGAAGATTGTTGGTTGGTAGAAGATCAGTGTGTAGAAGCAGATGTTGCAGGTGTTATTGCACAAGTTGCTCTGGATAAAGTAGAATCTTGGTCTATAAATCATGTTGCCTCTTTCCATGCAACCCAAAATAGAGCATCTTTTCATGAGTATGTCCAGGGAGACTTTGGAGAGATTTATTTAGGGGTTAGTGAGTCTTGTCACATGGTTGGCAAAGGGGAAGCGAAACTGAAACTGCAGATAGATAACACACAGGTGTTGAAGAAGGTCATGCAGGTTCCAGTCTTGGAGATGAGTCTAATTTCTTCAAGAAAGTTGGGTGATGAGAGATGCACAGTAACTCTCACAATGGATGCACTTGAATTAGATGGTGGTAAGAAAGTAGGTATCCTTTATCTATCTACATATATTACTGATTCACCTTTTGTTGCAGAGATGTGGCTTTGTAGGCTTGGTCACATGTGTAAGAAAGGAATGCATGTTCTTAAGTGGAAGATAGACATCTTTGATAAACTTAAGAACTGAAAAGCTTTGGTGTTCATGGAGGAGATGACAAACAGAGATTAGTTGAGGGGACTGAATTATTATGAGTAGGGTTGTGTTGATATGGACAAGGGTTTTATCTAAAAGGAGCTCGCGGGTAAAAAGTCATCACTCATAGGTGAACACAGATATCGGCATCGGTCAGGAGGAACCGATGTTGAACAGACAGGCACTGGCGTTAGTCATGTACAGATCAGTAGAGTCGGTGGTGTCAGGCATCAAGAACTGGCGTCAATAGAAGGTACACTGGCGTCAGTCAGGGAACTGACGTCGACAGACAGGGTCAATCGTAGGGAATCGATGTCGGTCAGTTGCAGATTAGGAGATGGTCGAGATCGGTCACTAGAACGAATGTTGGGCAGACAACAAGCTGTCAAGGAGTCTCAAACGCCTATATGGAGGACTGAAAGGGTAAGTAAGCCTCAAATTCGTCATTTCCCTTCTTTACACTACTTGTTGCTCACTGATGGTCAAGAATCAAGAAGTTGTTAAAGAAGCAGAGCAGGTAGATCTAGGAAACAGTGGGAGCTTGGCATGGATGAGGAATGTGATTCCTTGGACAAGAACCAAATAGGAGTTTTTGGGTGGATTTGCCAGCTGGAAGAGAACACTGAGAGACGAATGGATGTTCAGGATAAAGAAGAGCAGGAATGGATAGGTGAGACGGAAGGCTAGGGTATATGGTCTTGAGGAAGCTGCAGGACAGTGGTACAAGTTTTGACAGGTGGATGACAAAGCAGGGCTTTAGTCAATGTCAGTGTAACTATTGTGTTTGTCTTTATCAAGTTGGATGATGATTGCAACATTATCCTGTTACTGTTGTGTGGTTGCTTGTTGCAGGGTTACACATGTAGGGAGTTTCTGAGCTAAAGGTAAAGTTAGTTCAGAGGTATGTCATGAAGAATTTGGGAGCAGTGAAATTCTTTGACATAAGAGACATGGAAGATCACAGGTTGATTTTGTCTCCAGTGGGAGTTGATGTGAAGAAGGTGTTGGCGGGGTTCAATATGCAGGATGCAAAATCGGTAAGCACACCAAGGGCTGGACAGTTCAAGCTGAGCTTAGAACAGTGTTCGAAATCACATAAGGTCTAGTGTAGGCCTAAGTTTTCCCAAGCAACGGGAGTGGTCAAAGAGTTTGGAGCCAATTCAGGGAAGGTAGATTCTCATGTATCTGAGAGGGACCAACAGTAGGGATTCACGTTATGCAGGGTCAAGGACTTCACTACATGGGTTTGTAGGTTCAGATGTGGCAGGTTACTTGGATGACAGGAGGTGCACCATAGGGTGTGTGGTGGGTGGTCTTCAAGATTGATCTTGAAGAGGGATACAAGCCAAGAAATGAATTAGATGAAGGTACAAGTATAGGTATAGGTGCATCTATTTATCTCCAAGTGGGAGATTGTTAGGTTGTGGAGCTAAAAGCTTCATTGATGCAAACATGGAGGAGGTTGTTGGGTTGTTGAGTTGCAAAGCGAGTTGCAGAGGAACTGACATCGGTCAGGCCAACCGATGTCAGTCATACTACAGTGCAGAAGCAATCGATGTCGGTTATAAGTCAGCCGACATCGATCAGAAAGGAGCCGACGTCGGCAACCTGTGTGTGCATGCAGTTTGCATGCGGGTTCCAGACTGGTCTATTTTTAGACAATCAGTTTGCATGTAAAGACTTAATTTAGTCTTGGAGTTGCGAGTCTAATTATTATAATTAAGAATGTCTAATTATTGTAAGCATGAGATCTATATAATAGACTCATGGGCTGTATTGTAAAAGTGTGCTAGAGAGTAAGAGAGCAAATATTAGCTCCTTTAGAAGGAAGAGAGCAAGGTGTGTTCCTCCTAGTTCCAAAGGGGTGCTGAGTGTGTATGATCTTGGAGAGTTGCAGGTGTGCAAGTTCTGGTAAAAGATCCACCAGGGTACTGGTAGAAGAATCATAAGGACTTAGGGCAGTAAGGACAAGTGTTCTTTAGGGTGTAGAGACATCTACATGGTAAGTAAGGTCTGTTGATTTGCAGGTGGCAGTAAGGAAAGGGAGATCTACTTGGAGTACAGTTGTGTACTTGGTATACTGGCAGCGTTGTTACTGACTAGTGGAGGTGAACAACAACTCTGTATTGGAGTTGATTGTTGTGACCATGATTGAGAGAGTGAACTGTTGGAGGAGAATTATTGGTGAACACTTGAGGTGTGGGAAGCTTCTGAAAGGTGTGGAGAAGAAGTGGCATCTTCTTTATTGTATTTCCTTCTGGATAAGTATTAATACAATTGTGTATTGTCTCTCATATCCTATGTTGTTTCATATTTCTAGTTACTTATTCATTCTGGTTAAATTCCGTGTTTAGTTGCTTATACAAGAGGTAACAATATATACTCTTATTGATTTATGATTCAAAAAAATTGATTTTTGCCTGTTTCTTGTAAATGGGAAGGGAGCACCAAAAACCCTCCTTTTAACTTTATCAAAAATAAATTATTTTAACATGTTACAAATTCCTATAGAATATTTAGAGTCACATTTCTATTATGTAGACTTCAACAATTATCATGTCTCGATGGGTGATTATAGGGACCACTACTAACATACGACATCTCATAAAAATCACTTTGGATATTTTCTCACAACTTTTTAGGTTTCAAATCCTTAATTCCAATGACATTATTTTTAAATTCCAAAGACTCATCCTCAAAATATTCCTCCACTCACTCCAAATAAATGTATCCAGATATCAAAAAACCAACAACAAACACGATCTCCATAGTCCATTTAAATAGGGTCATGATAATGGAACCAAAATGTTGTTCTTTTCCTTTGATATCTCCTATCTCTGCACAAAATTTATTATCCATAATAAATAGTTTGACACTCACACTCATAATAGTGACATATAACTTAAGTCCAAGGGCTTAAGTGTTCACTAGAGGCATTGAAAGAGAACACTAAGAACCCCATTATGAGATAAAAAATAAATATACAAACATTCAAATAATTTGGTATAATAATTATATCACATAAAAATCATCTAAGTAAACCAAAAATACTACAACAAGATACATTACTTTCACATATTCCATATTTCATTTATGTATTCACATCAATGTTCATTCCATTAAAAATCATGCATCATACAATGATTGCCATAAGAGGTCAATTTCTAGACAAACCCCTTTAAAATTTTACAATTCAAACCTTTCAAACCTTAGATCCAAGATTCTCCTAAGCAAATCTAACTCAGTGTCTAAAAAATGTCCAACGTACACCAAATACATTAATGAGATATCAAGGTCCCTATTTATAATTTTCTTTGACCCCTTAGACCCATACTAGTTTGCATTAACTCAACATTGTCTACTAAGTGCCATGCCAACTATCTACACATCTTAGAATACTCCTTCATTGACCCTTCCACTTATCGTATGTAAAGGCATATCCCCTTGCCCTAATGGCATATATTTTTTGACTCAAATCAATTCCACACAATTTGCATTCACCTTTTCTAGATAATTTCCATGTGTTAGCTCCTCTTTCATTATGTTCCCTTCCCCAAGTGTTAGGTTGTGGAGCTAAAAGCTTCACTGATGCAAACATGGAGGAGGTTGCTGAGTTATAGAGCAACCAACGTCGGTCTGATCAGCCGACGTCGGTCATATACAGTGAGAAGAGCAACTGACGTTGATCAGGGATCAGTCGACATCAATCATCTCCAGCCAGACAAGGACCGACGTCGATTGCCTGTACGGTTTTGGAATTGTCAGTTGCACAAACAGTTAGTTAACGAATTAGTTGTTTGCATGTCAAAGGCCAATTATAGACTTGAAGCTGTAGATCTAATTATTGTAATTAGATGTCTAATCATTGTTTGCATGAGATCTATATAATAAACTCATGGGATGTATTGTAATTAGTGCTAGAGAGTAAGAGAGCAAAAATTAGCTCTTTCAGAGTGAAGAGAGCAAGGTGTGTTCCTCCTAGTGCCACAGTGCCAAGTGTGGGTGTTGGTTTGGAGAATCAGAAGGGTTCTTCATGTATGTATGATCTTGGTCAGCAGGTGTGCAAGGCCATGTTTGGAGATCTACATGGTAAGTAAGATCATTGATTTGCACGTGTATGTGTGTGCGAGGTCTAGGTTGGCAGGTGTGCAGAACTAGGTTGATCTATAGGTGGCAGCATGATCAAGGTGATAGCAACACAACAGGGAGCAAGATCAGGTGGGATCTACTTGGAGTACGGTGTGTACTCAGTTGGAGAGCAAAGAGGAAGGCAAGGTAGTTCCTTCCAAAGTAAGATCATTTGAGTTGCAGGTTGTTGCAAGTTCATGGGAGATCTACTTGGAGTGCGTTGTGTACTCGGTTGAGTATGTTTGTATACTCGATGTACTGGCAGTATTGTTACTGACTAGTTGACTGGCGGTGTTGTTATTGGCTGGTAGAGGTGAACACCAACTCTGTGTTTGAGTTGTGTGTTGGGACCGTAATTGAGAGAGTGAGCTCTTGAAGGTGAATTACTGAACACTTGGTGTGGGAAGCCTGTAAGGTGGGAAGAGTGTGGCCTCTCTTCATTTGTAATTCTTTTCTGTAATGAGTTGAATACAATTGTGTGTTGCCTCTCATATTATGTGTTATTTCTTATTTCTAGTTACTTGTACTTCTGGTATAATTTCGCATTTAGTTGCTTATACAAAGGTAATCATATGTGCTCTTAATTCTAACAAGTAGTGTCAGAGCTTTGTGGAACCTAGGTCCTATCAATTGGTATCAGAGCGAGGTTGGAGGTTCTCAGAGCGAGGTTGACTAATAGTTGGTATCAGAGCTAAGGTTGCAGGGAGCAGGTTTGTGTTTGATTACAGGTCACTCTCAGAGGTTTCTGATTGAGTGGGAGTAGAGCAATGGTAGAAGAAGGTATGCTAAGAATGGAGGAATTGAAAAGCATGAATGGTCAATTACGGTGTTATGGAAAGAAAGAGCAGGTAAAGAGAAATTGCTAGTTGGTAGAAGATCAGCATGAAGGAACTGAAGAAGCAGATGTTGCAGGTGTTGTTGCACAGGATGCTCTGGGATGTTCCTTGGATAAAGTAGAATCTTGTCTTATAGATTCTGTTGCCTCTTTCCATGCAGCTCGAAATAGAGTATTTTTCCATGTTAAGGTCTTTGGAGACTTTGGAAAGATTTATTTAGGGGCTGATGTGCCTTGTCAAAGTATTGGCAAAGGGAAGTGAAGCTAAAATTGCAGGCGGCCAACACATGGGTGTTGAAGGATGTCATGCAGGTCCCAGTTCTAAAGATGTGGCTAATTGCTTCAAGAAATTTAGGTGATGAGAGATGCATAAGAACTCTCACAGCAGATGCATTTGAATTAATATGTGGTAAGAAAGTAGGTACTCTTTATCTACTTGGTTGTATTACTGATTCTTCTTCTGTTACGAAGACGTGGCTTTGTAGGCTTCGTCACATGAGCAAGAAGGAGATGCATGTTCTTAAGCAAAATTTAGATGTATTTGACAGACTTAAGAATTGGAAAGCCTTGGTGATTTTGGAGGAGATGACAGACAGAGATTAGTGGAGAAGGCTGGACATCTCTAAGCAGGGCAGTTTGGATAGGGTTTTGATCCATGGAGAGCTCATGGGTAAAAAGTCATCACTCACAGGTGAACACAGTTACCAGCGTCGATCAAGGGGAACCAGCATCGAACAGATAGGTGCTGATGTCGGTCATGTTCAGACCAGAGTCGGTGGTGTCGGGCAGGGTGGCTGCCAACGTCGGTAAGGGAACCGATGTCAGTGACCAGGTAAGACCGATGTTGGTCACAAAACTGGTGTTGACAGAAAGGACAGTCGCATGGGAACTGACATCGATCGGATGCAGATTGTGTGGTGACCGAGGTCGGTCACTGTAATGGATTTTGGGTGGACAGCAAGCTATCAAGGAGTCTCAAACGCCCATATGGAGGACTGAAAGGGTAAGTAAGCCTCAAATTCGTTATTCCTCTTCTTTATACTCGTTGCTCACTACAGAGCAGGAAGGATCTAGGAAACAATGGGAGCATGGCATGAATAGGATGCAGAACTAAACAGGAGATTTGGTAGGGTTGCCAGCCAATATGAAAGCACTGAGAGACGAATGGATTCCTTAGTTAAAGAATAGAGAGAATGGATACGTGAGATGGAAGGCCAGGTCATATGGTCTTGAGGAAGCTCCAGGACAGTGGTATAGGTTTGACAGGGGGATGACAAAGCATGGCTTTAGTCAATGTCATTGTAACTACTGTGGTTTCTTTACCAGGTGGATGATGAGTAGTGACATCATCCTATTATTGTATGTTGTGTGTTTGCTTGATGCAGGGTCACATATGCAGGGTTTTTCTGAGCTAAAGGTAAAGTTAGTTCAGAGGTGTGTCATGAAGAATTTGGAGGAGCAAAATTCTTTGGCATAAGTGTGTTCTAGAGACATGGAAGAGCACAGGTTGATTTTGTCTCTGGATGATTGTGTGATACCGGTTAGCACATCGATGGTTGGATAGTTTACATAATAGGGTCCTAATTCACATGAAGAGGTTAAGTACATGCGTACTAGACCTGAGGTTGCCCAAGAAATGCGTGCTGTCAGAAAGTTTGGAGTTGATCTGGGAAAGAAACACTGGAGGGAAGTTCAGTGGATTCTTAGGTATCTGAGATGGACCAGCAGCAAGTATACATGCGATGCAGGGTCAAGTTCTTTTCTACATGGGTTTGTAGATGCGGATGCGGCAGGTTACTTGGATGACAGGGTTTGCACCACAAGATGTGTGGTGGTTGGTCTTCAGGGTTGAGCTTGAAGAGGGATACAAGCCAAGAAAAAAATTAGATAGTGTATAGGTACAGGTATAGTGCAGCTATTTATCTCCAAGTGGGAGATTGTTAGGTTGTGGAGCTAAAAGCTTCACTGATGCAGACATGGAGGAGGTTGCTGAGAGGTTGTTGAGTTATAGAGCAATTGACATCAGTCTGATCAGCCGACATCAGTCATATACAGTGAGAAGAGCAACCGATGTTGGTCATGGATCGGCCGGCGTCGGTCATCTCCAGGCAGACAGGGACCGACGTTGATCGCCTATGCGGTTTCAAAACTGCCAGCTGCATGGACAGTTAGTTAACGAATCGATTATTTTCATGATCAAAGGCTAATTATAGACTTGAAGCTGTGGATCTAATTATTGTAATTAGATGTCTAATTATTGTTTGCATGAGATCTATATAATAGACTCATGGGTTGTATCGTAATTAGTGCTAGAGAGTAAGAGAGCAAAAATTAGATCCTTCAGAGTGAAGAGAGCAAGGTGTGTTCTTCCTAGTGCCACAGTGCCAAGTGTGGGTGCTAGTTTGGAGAATCAAAAGGGTTCTTCATGTATGTAGGATCTTGGTCAGCAGGTGTGCAAGGCCACGTTTGGAGATCTACATGGTAAGTAAGATCATTGATTTGCACGTGTATGTGTGTGCGAGGTCTAGGTTTGCAGGTGTGCAGAACCAGGTTGGTTTGCAGGTGGCAACAAGATCAAGGTGACAGCAACACAATAGGGAGCAAGATCAGGTGGGATCTACTTGGAGTATAGTGTGTACTCAGTTGGAGAGCAAAGAGGAAGGCAAGGTAGTTCCTTCCAAAGTAAGATCATTTGAGTTGCAGGTTGTTGCAAGTTCATGTGAGATCTACTTGGAGTGCGTTGTGTACTTGATTGAGTATGTTTGTATACTCAGTGTACTGGCAGTATTGTTACTGACTGGTTGACTGGCGGTGTTGTTACTGGCTGGTGGAGGTGAACACCAACTCTGTGTTTGAGTTGTGTGTTGGGGCCGTAATTGAGAGAGTGAGCTCTTGAAGGTGAATTACTGAACACTTGGTGTGGGAAGCCTGTAAGGTGGGAAGAGTGTGGCGTCTCTTCATTTGTAATTCTTTTCTGTAATGAGTTGAATACAATTGTGTGTTGCCTCTCATATTCTGTGTTATTTCTTATTTCTAGTTACTTGTACTTCTAGTATAATTCCACATTTAGTTGCTTATACAAAGGTAATCATATGTGCTCTTAATTCTGACAAGTAGTGTCAGAGCTTTGTGGAACCTAGGTCCTGTCACCAAGTATGTTTATTCACCAGATGTGTGTTTGTTTTAAACCATGTAGTGCACATCATGGCCCTTATGCAGCCTTATCTAACACATCTCACTCACATATCAAGTCTTATATATGTATTCCATGTTTGTCTTAAGGGTAATTCTAGGGTTAACATCTTATGACCCTTATCATTTTTACACATCTTTTATTTGCCCTAATTTTTCTATCTAATTACATTTGATGTCTTATGGCCCTTACAATTTTTTCACATCTTTTAGTCTAACATATAGTTTTATATCTACCTATGTTAGATGTCATTTTTGCCATTTTACATGTTGCCTTTTGTTCTTTTATTTTTAGGATATATGCATGCTCACATTTGTTATATGAAATAATGAAACATGCTAGACAACATCATAAAATCATGATACAATGTTATACATACTCAAAATAAAATCAACATCAACATTAAAATCAATAACATATACATGTAGAGAACAATATGGAGTAATTATAACACACACACACACACACACATAATTTTTTCTACATCAAAGTCAAAAAATGCATGTATTTGTGTGTGTGTACATATAATTTTTTATATGTCATAGTCAAAAAAATCATGTATATATGTATGTATATATATATGTATGTGTGTATATTTATATATATCATACATATATATACATACACACATATATACATATACACATATATGTATATATGTGTGCACGCATGCGCTTGTGTGTGTGTGTGTGTGTGTGTGTGTGTGTGTGTGTGTGTGTGTGTGTGCGTGCGTGTGCGCGCACACATATATATATATTTAATTTTTTCTACGTCATAGTCAAAAACTCTATATACATCATTTATACAATCTCATGTGTTACCTTCATCCCATTTAGGTGAGAAGATACACTCTGATGTGATACATCTCCAACCTCTCTAAGGGATCGAGCAAGGGATTGATCTCTAGAGCACAATCCCTATGCCTTTCCCTAAGCCACAACTAATAACCTATATAACTCCAAATTTTCATGTGTCATTAACATTCTCTTTGACATTAATAGTAACTGTGGTGTCCAAATATGTTCCATGCTCTCTCATTAGGGTCTATTGGGTATCTATGAAATGTTTAATCAATGCATCATCTCCTCTTATGATAACTATGATTGATGTAGAAGGACATGGGTCCTAGTCATATCTCAATAATTCCTACAAAGTCTTTCCTATGATCCTAAATGAACCAATTTGAGCTCCACATGATAATACCACTAGATCTTGCATCATTATCATATCGTGTTGAGGAAAAAAACATCTAGTATCTTGTGGTGCATGACCTTAATCAATGAGTGACACCAAGTTTTTGTCTCTACAAAATGTTCTAGAGATCATCTATAAGGGTAAAAAATTAATGGTCTCAATTCTTCTTCAAAACATATGCACAACGTAGAGCTCATCGAGAGATTTCAATTTTAATTTTATGGTTCGTAAAATGGAGTCCATATGTGAAAGATATGGCTGGTCAAAGTTTTGGTCAAAGTTAATCAAAGTGATGTGGTAAAAGTTGGTCAATTGATGGTAAACATGAGTCAACAAGTAGGTGGACATGACAAGTGTATAAATCACATATGGATACATGACATTGGTATAAATGATGGGCATTAAAAACAATACATGGATGATTCCATGGATTTTAAAAGTTTTAAAAAATACATGAAAAAATCATTATCACATGGAAGCCTTTAAAAGGCATGGAGATACATGGATTATTTGACGGGGCATATAGAAGGCCTATGTTAAGTCATTTGAAAAGTTTTCTAACTCACAAATGGGGATAAAGATAAAAGGCTAAATATAAGCCTTATCAAATGTAATGTTAAAAAAAAACATGTAAAGGCCACGAATGAATAAAGCCTTAAAATCCTATGATGGGGATAACTTTAAAAGGGTCCAAGTCCAAATATTTGTGGATAATTATAACCTCAATAAAATTGGTGAGAGGATTATGTTAATCCCACAAAAATTGTAGGGATATTATCTCATATTTAATGTAAATGGATAATTATCACCCCATTTAAATTGAAAGGGATAATTATTCAGCCCACCAAATGTGGGCCCCAAACAACTATAAATAGGGATCAGGGGGTCATTTGGAAACACAATATAAGTGTGAATTCATTCTCAAGCCAAAGATTTCAAAAGACAACACAATCATAAAGGAGAAGCGTAAGCAAGTTATTGAAGCCATAGGCAACTTGCAAAAAGTATTTGATAGAGAGTTTTGTAGTTGGTTCTGATTGAGTTTTCAAATAGGATATTTGGCCTGGTATTATTCTTGAGTTGTTATGTCACAAGATTAGATATTTCAGACTACATTACCCATCAACTCTAGTTCTCACATATTATTGATGTAATAATTTTGTTTTACTTTTACATTAATATATTGGTTCTACTACTTAGTCAACCTAGAGACATAACCCAATAAGGGTGAACTCCATTATCAATTTATTATGTTAAGATTGATAATAATTAGTTGATTTTACATAATAATTATAAATTCTCAATGTGTCATTTCTAATTTAAAATGAAACTAAAACATTATTAAGATTTGTTTAAATAAGTGAAAAAAGACCTAGGGGTCACTTACCATTTATAGATCAATTTTGCTATCATAGCGGTTCATTTGGGTTTAGTTAACCTAAGGTGAGCTAAAAAAATTCACCTTTGTGTTAGTTTTTTCACTCATCTACAGATAATAATGGATCCATTTATGGAATAATTTTAGTTGATATTGAACATGATGATCAACACTATGGTAGCGATGTTAACTTCACATCATCGTGAACAAGAGTGTAAAATTAAATAAATGAGGAGTGTTGACTCTCTATGAGTAGAACTTCATGAAGAATGTTATCAGAGGAAGAGGATGTGTGAAGACTTTGAAGTATGCAAACATTGTGCTAGAAGAGGACATGTTACAGAGAAATGTTGGATATTGCATCCAAGTCAGGATCTACACTAGTTAAAGAAGTAGAATGAGGCAAAAGGAAAAGAACCAACTATTTTTAGAGTTAGTCAGTAATTTAAACTAGTAATAAGTCATCAGTTAATTTTTAGAGACTATAATACAACAACTTCTACCAACTAAATTATTAGAGATTGTGTTACACTCTGAGAATACCTAAAGTTAGAATGTCACTACTATTACTGAGGGTAAGTTCATGTAGATTAATTTTTATTGGATCATTGGATCTAGTTACATCACTAAAGGTATGGTAGAATGTCTGGGATTGGAAGTTATTTTAGTACCTTATACCAAGACATTCATAGTAGCTAATGGCATGGTACATAAACATGTGACACATTTTGTGCTACATTTTGGTATTGAAGGACTATTATTCGATCAATTTGCCCTTAACATAGTCTCAAAAGAAGCAGATGAGATCATTTTGGGTAATTTCTATCTCATATCTTGATAGGCTAAGTACACATCATTGGGAGATGGAATCTACTTGATTGGCAATCATGCTTATGAAATCCAGTTTAGCATGACTCGAATGACCAAACTATCTTTTAGGTACATCAACAAATATTTGGATTCATACACACCAAGTAGCCATCATGAAGTTAATAATTTACTTGTATAGGCTAATAATGCTCCAATAATTGAATTATCTTCTAATTCTGGTGAAAAATATAAATTCTAAATCTATAAGTAATGAAACTCCTTTTATGTATATCAAGCGTACAAAGGATACATTATCTTCTTTTTCCTCACAACAAAGTGTAGATGCTTATTTTTTTGGGGTAAGTGTACATAGTTGGGGAAAAATTCTATGTACATTTTACGTAATACAATCATGTTATTTAATTAATGTGATCATGCTATTTAAATTATGGCTCAGTAATTATCAAGCCCTAACGCGATCACATTATTGTAAAACAAAAACCTAATCATGTTACTATTATTTTTCACATTTAAACAAATGGAATGAATGTTGGTTAAAAGGTAACATGATCATGTTATTGATAACATGATTGTGTTCCTACTGTTTTTCACATAAAAGCATCTGGGAGTTACACATGAAGGCAACTTTGGATAGAACCTTAAATTTACTACTCTAAATGTTAAGGTCACTCAGCATTTGATAGAGTTGGTCTCTTAGTTGCACACCTTATGATGTGGAAAATAGATTTTCAAAATCCAATCAGGTCAGTACTTAGGTATTTTTAGGGTCTAAGTATTAAACCTAGGGATTTTAAGACATAATTTCTATAATTGATGTCCATTTTTGGTAAACATATAGTCATTTTTTAGGTTTTTGTGCCTTTCAAATTGATTTCTAGCATTTCTAGGAGTCTTAGGTTTGTCAAAATTGAAGTTTTCAAACCAATCACTTTGAAATTGATGCAAAGTGGTGTGATTAGGGTAGCATAGGTCACATTGATGACCTACACACATCAAATGACCACTTTGTGTTAATTTTACTTGTTCATTGTCCCTCCCTCATCCCTGATCACTTCTTACTCATGCCTCATCACCCCTAATCACTCTCTCATCATTCTTCATTGTCCTTAATCACTCCCTTATTGAACCTCACTATCCTTAGTCATCTCTAATCACTTCCTCATCATCCCTAATTACTCCTTCATTGACCTTCACTATCCCTTATCTTACCTAATCACTCACTCCTCATCCCTCATCACTCCCTCATTGACCCTCATCATATGCAATCACTCCCTCATCATCCCTAATCACTCCCTCATTATCTCTCACCATCCCTCATCATCCCTAATCATTCCCTCATTGGCTCTCACCATCCTTAATCATCACTTCATCATCCATAATCACTCCCTCCTCATCCTTCATCATCCCTCATTATCTCTCACCATCCCTAATCACCACTTCATCATTTCTAATCACTCCCTCATTAGCTCTCACCATCCCTAATCACTACTTCATCATTCCTAATCACTCCCTCCTCATTCCTCATCATCCCTAATCACTCCCTTATTGACCCTAACCATTCCTCATCATTTATAATCACTCCCTCATCATACCTAATCACTCTTTAATTGATCCTCACCATCCCTCATTATCCCTAATCACTACTTCATCATACCTCATCATCTCTAATCACTCATTCATCATCCCTCATTGCCTCTAATTACTCCCTTATTATTCCTCATCATCCCTCATAATCCCTAATCACTCCCTCATTGACCCTCATCATC
Organism: Torreya grandis; assembly: GCA_037957365.1. Taxonomy (NCBI): domain Eukaryota; kingdom Viridiplantae; phylum Streptophyta; class Pinopsida; order Cupressales; family Taxaceae; genus Torreya; species Torreya grandis. The sequence goes on from JARHVA010002680.1 coordinate 24,451, forward strand.
CCTCACCATCCCTATTGACTCCCTCACCATCTCTACTCAATTCCTCCTCATCCCTCCTCATCCTTAATCACTCCATCCAATACCTTGATGGTGGTATTTTATTGGGGTTTAATAATGTTAAGATTTACAAGTGGAGAGTTGAGTGCTAGCATAAAATATAAGACATAATGATCAAAATGATGTGGAGGCAAATTTGAAACATAAATATTTAACACCTATGATAAAATATGGGCCTATTAGAAATGATGTAATTCACAATTGAAAATTTTCCAGAAAAAGAGAAGCAAGTAAAACCACATAGCACCAAAGATGGGTAGTAAATACATGAGGATCACCAAGATATGTGATTTCCTAAAACCAATTAATTGCTTTCCATATGAGGACATTTTATGATCCGAATAATTACATTGAAGGCCTTCTATTTGTATGTCTATTGATTGAGTCATCATACCAGAGAGTGGAAAATAATTTTTAAATGATTAGAACAAGTAGTCTAAGATTGGAATTTTGTGGTTAATTCATAAATTCAATATTCAATCCAATGAAGAGTGTCACACTATGATCTCTCTACTTGCACATCTTGAAAAGTGGGTAAAAGTTATCTAGCATTATAAAAAGGTAAGTAGATAATAGATTATGAACCCAATGATATGGTCGGTACTAAAAATATCTTTACTTCCCCCAAAAAGAAATTATATAAATTAAAAATGATATGTTCAGTACTAAAAATATATTTACTTCCCCCAACAAGAAATTATATGAATTAAAAATATTGTTTCATTAATAAATGTAGATCAATGGTGAGCCAATACACTTTATTTCTAATAGAATTCAGAAAAATTTAATTTCTCCTAAAACATATTTTCAAAAAATGAACTTTAAATTTATACATCATCCATAATGATTCGCTACTATATGATCTAGTGTAGGCCTTGAAAAATAGATCACCTAGTAGTTTCATTTGGTGTACAAATCAAAAAATTTAAACATGAAATCCTTTGTGACATCTCACCATTAGAGGTGTGTGATGTTTTACATGTGGTCAACCATATATTTACCATTATGCCTTTATGTTAACTCATGTAATGAATTCATTCATTTCAAGATGTTGAATGACATCCTCAAGCCCTTTACCTATGTCATTTTTTTAATCTACCTTGATGACATCTTAATATTTAGAAAACATGGGATGGACATATACACCATACTGAAATAGTGTTTCACATTTTGTAGAAACATATTTTTATGATAACATGAATAAATGTTCATTTTCTATGTAAGAGAAAAAATTTGGGACACAATACACACACAAAGATGGGAAACACTAAATAACATGTGTGAAGATTTGGTCAAGTTCACACATGTTAAGAGTTCACACTAAATAACTTTTCCTCTGATTCAAATCTTCTCATAATTAGAAAATTATACAAGAGATTTTTGTTTAATTTTTATCTTTTGAACCAAACTACCAAAGGTGGAACCGAATAAAGTTTCATCTAATTAGCTGCACAACAAAGATAATTCGATGACCTAAAATTCAAACTCTAATTTATGTTAGTACTTATGTTAATTGAATATAAATTTGAAAGATCATCTAATTCATTAAGTAATAAAATTGACTATCACAAATGGGTATTGACAACACAAGTCCTAGAAAAGAGTTAATTTCTATTAAAATGGATTAAACAATATATGATTGGAATAAAAGATATCTTTAGAGTATATACTTACATCAAATGATGAGGGAGTAATTAGGGATGGTGAGGATCAATGATGGAGTCATGAGGGATGGTGAGGGCAATGATGGAGTCATGAGGGATGGTGAGGGTCAATGAGGGAATGGTTAGTGATGATGATGGATGAAGAAATATTTATTAGGGATTATGAGGGATGAGGAGAGAGTGATTAGGTATGATGAGGGATGGTGATAATAAATGAAGGAGTGATTAGGGATGACAAAATCAAGTGATTAGAGATGATGAGAGATAATGAAGGTCAATGAGGGAGTGATTAGGGATGAGGAGGGTTAAGGAGTGAGTGAATAGGAATGAGGAAGATATTAGGGATGATGAGTGATGAGGAAAGAGTGATTAATAACAATTAAGGATGAAGAGGGAGTGATTAGGGATGATGAGGGATAGTGAGGGTCAATGAAAGAGTGATTATGGATGATAAGAGAGTGATTAGAGATGACTAGGGATAGTGAGGGATAATGAGGGAGTGATTAAGGACAATGAGTAATAATGAGAGAGTGAGTAGGGGTAATGAGGGATGAGTAAGAAGTGATCAAGAATGAGGGAGGGATAATAAACAAGTGAAATTAACATAAATTTGTTGTTTGATGTGTGTAGGTCATTAATATGATTTGCACTACCCCAATCACATCGCTTTGGATCAAGTTCAAAGTGAGTAGTTTTCAAACTCCAATTTTGACAAACCTAGGACTTTTATAAATGCTAGGAATCAATCCAAAAGACATAAAAACCTAAAAAATGATTATCTATTTACCAAAAATGGACATCAATTACAAAAGTCATGTACTAAAATCCTTAGGTTTAATACTTGGACCCTAAAAATGTTTAAGTATTGACCAGATTGGATTTTGAAAACTATTTTCCACATCATAAGGCATGCAAATATGAGACCAAATCTATCAGATGTTGAGTAACCCTAATTTCTTATGGATGATGAGGGAGTGATTAAGAATGATGAAGGATAGTGAGGGTCAATGAGGGAGTAATCAAGGATGATGAAAGAGTGATTAGATATGACACAATGAAGAATGATGAGAAAGTGATTATAGGTGATGAGACATGAATAAGAAGTGATCAGGGATGAGGGAGGTATGATGAACAAGTGAAATTAACACAAAATGGTCATTTTGATGTGTGCAGGTCATCAATGTGACCTATGCTACCCCAATCACACCACCTTGCATCAATTTCAAAGTGAGTGATTTGAAAACTTCAATTTTGATAAAATTGAGACTCCTATAAATGTCAAGAATCAATTTGGAAGGCACAAAAACTTTAAAAATGACTATATGTTTACCAAAAATGGACATAAATTATAAAAATTATGTCTTGAAATCCCTAAGTTTAATACTTAGACCTTGAAAATGCCTAAGTACTGACCTGATTGGATTTTGAAAAACTATTTTTCACATCATAAGGCATGCAACTATGAGACCAACTCTATAAGTTGTTGAGTTACCCTAATTTTTTATATTTACTAAAATAAATTTAAAGTATAAGAAATGTAAACTTATACTTAACATTTAAAGTAGTAAATATAAGCTTCTAGTCAAAGTTGCCTTCATGTGCAACTCTCACATACTTTTATGTAAAAAATAATAGGAATGTGATCATGTTATCAATAATGTGATCATGTTACCTATTAACCAACATTAACTCCATTTATTTAAATGTGTAAAATAATAGTAATGTGATCACATTTTTGTTTTACAATAATGCAATCATGTTATCTATTAACATAATCATGTTATACATTAATGCAATCACATTATATATTAATGTGATCATTTTATACATTAATTCAATCATGGTATTTGAATTTGAATTAAATTTCCATGCATTTTGTTTCGAGAATTGGCTTGGATTCATGAGCCAAAGGCTTGAACTGTCAATGTACAGTCGATTTTTGAAAGGTATGAAAATAACAAACAAATTTCAACTTTGATTACCAAATACACTAAGAATTTCAATGTAAAAATTCAAAAAATTGATATCATCACAACGAGCACGCTCTCCTCTTTCCAAAAATATGATTCTTATAATTTTTGGACTAATTTAAGGTTTCAAACTATATTTATTTCTAACTATGCCTTTTTTAGGCCACTACATGCCACAAAGATGCATGTCTATACATGTTCATGTAATTTGTATTTCATTGATCCAAGTGAAAGACAAATTATATGGTAACGTAGTATGCATAATTCTACACACATTAAAAAAAAATGATTTTCATTTTTTTGAGGTAGTTAGGCATGACTCACAGATGACTATCCATTTCTTTGTCAGTTTTTAGGATATATTTACTTGTAAAATTCATTAAAAAAAAAATCGTTGAAAAAATACAAAAAAATATAGGTGACGTGATAGAATATTTTATCTAAATTTTACCCAAAGGCTTTCAAATAATATTAAATGCTACTCAAAAAATGGTGTGTGTCAAGGACATCTATCTACTATGTTTTTTGAAAAAATAGGAGTTCCTCTTCAAATTTTAGATGTTTGACCTAGTTATACTTAACCATTTTTTTAAAAAAATAATGTTTTAGAAACTAGACTTTAAATTATACATTTCATGTTTTTACACCTATTTCAAATTTGGAGTGTAGATATCCCAAATCATCTATAGAAGTTTAAATTTCAAAAAAATCATGTCCATAGGTAGGCCACTTTTTGTCCCCCAACTTTGTGCACTTACCCTATGATTTCGAGAAACACATAAAGGGCATAGGCTTGAAATTATTATCCAAGATGGGATATGAAGGAAAAATCCTTGGAATCAATAGCCAAGGTATGATTAAGCCTTTGTATGTTGAGGAGAGAACATGGTATCAGATTAGGTTATGGCAATGGTAATGGAGGGGAATACTCCAAAGGAGATGAAGTAAGATGAAAACCAGAACCACCTGTACTAGAGAGTGAGTACAAAGAGGATGAATGTTCCAAGGAAGAAGATAGTGAAGTCTCTTCTAATAAGAATTCCCATGAAGATGACCCTACAAGGTATGGGAGGCATAAGTACTCCAATGTCTATTTTGACTATGAAAAGTAGGGTACTAAAACAAAGGAGGTAAACAAGAAAAGCTTATTGAATAAAGAAGACAATAAATATTTAAATAAGGTTCATCATGAAATTGTTAAAGGAAGAGAGCATTATTCACAACTACAATTAGAAAAATGTAAGGAAGTTCAGTAAGTGTTGATAAGCAAGCAGGTCATTCTAATTCATGTATAAGGAGAAGTAAAACCTTTGTAGTTAATCCAAGAATCAACCTATTCATCCAAGGAAAAGTAATTACCATAGAATGGTATGAAGTTGTTCCACATAAGATTTATTTCTAAAAATACAGAAATAGATACTCTTTTTGATAGTGGATTTTAGGCTAATTTAATTTATGAGGAGATTGTTCAAAAATCAGGACTCCAAACTAATCCACATTCTAACCTGTATCCACTAGACTAGGTATGTGTTGATGATAAATTACAGGTAACAATAACATGTCAGTTAAGGTTTGTCATCAATTCCAAGTTTATTGATGAAGTTGATCTAGATGTTGTTCCACTAGATATTACTAGTATTATTTTGGGTAGTCTTCATTTATATCTTAGAAAGATAACCTTCTATAAGGAGGAAAATATGTATGGGATTGTAAAATATTTGATAGAATATATTGTGAGATCCTATCTCCTGAAAGAAGGGCAATGTTTACAAATATATCATATCAGTATACTCATGATATTTGGGCTAGTTATAGGAGGATGTTGTTGATAGGAAAAGGTAATATTGCCTTCAATGCTATTTTTTCTCTTGTATGTTTTGTTTTATGTAGGAATATGTTTTCACAGATAAGAGAGACATGAAACTCCTTGAAGGGGTAAAATGGACCTTTATTTCAATGCAAATTAGAGTTTTAGAGACCAAAAGACTTCTTAGTGGGGAGGTGTGATCTAAAGATCATCTACAAGGGTCATAAATGACTGGTCTCAATTCTTATTCAAAACATCTACACAATATAGAGATCATCGAGAGCTTTCTGTTGAAATTTATAGTTCATAAAATAGAGTACATATGCGAAAGTTATGGCTGGTCAAATTTTGGTCAAAGTTAGTCAAAGTGATGTGGTCAAAGTTAGTCAACTGGTGGTCAACACGAGTCGAGGAAGGTGGATGCAATAACTAGATGAATTATGTATGGACACGTGAAATTGGTTTAAGTGATGGGCACTAAAAAGAATACATGGATGATTTCATAGATTTTAAAAGTTAAAAAAATGCATGAAAAAACCATTATCACTTTGAAGCCTCTAAAAGGCATGGAAATACATGGATTTTGCAATGGGCTATATAAAAAATTTATTTTAAGCCATTTGAAAAAAATTCTAACTCACAAATGGTGATAAAGATAAAAGGCTACATATAAGCCTTATCAAATATAATGTTTAAAAAAAATAGGTAAAGGCCACGAATGGATAAAGCCTTAAAATCCCATGATGGGGATAATTTTGAAAGGGACTAAGTCCAAATATTTGGGTATAATTATAACCCCAATAAAATTGGTGAGAGGATTATGTTAATCCCACTAAAATTGTAGGGATATTATCCCATATTTGACATAAATGGATAATTATCACCCCATTCAAATTGGAAGGGGATAATTATTAAACCCACCAAATGTGGACCCCAAAAAAGTATAAGGGTCAGGGGGTCATTTGGAAACATAATAGAAGTGTGAACTAATTCTCAAGCCAAATAGTTCAAAATCTAGTATAATCATAGAGGAGAAGCGTAAACAAGTTATTTGAGCCATAGGTAACTTGTGAAAAACATTTGACAAAGAGTTTTGCAGTTAGTTCTGATCAAGTTTTCAAATAATATATTTGAATTAGTATTATTCCTAATTTGTTCCATCACAAGATTGGATATTATATACTACTTTACCCATCAACTCTAGTGCTCACATATTTTTTATGTAAGAGTTTTGTTTTACTTTTACATTAATATATTGGTTCTAATACTAGTGAACCCAGAGATGTAACCCAATAAGGGTGAACTTTGTTGTCAATTTATTGTGTTATAATTGATAAATCTTAGTTGATTTTGCATAATAATTATAAAATATTACTGTTTCATTTCCAATTTTAAAATAAACTGAATCATTAATAAGATATGTTCAAATAAATCAGAAAAGACCTAGGGGTCACTTACCATTTATAGATCACAAAACCAACACAAAAAACATGCATTAGACATTTATATACCAAAATATCTATCTACATCACTATTATATTATGTAGTATGAATATATATAAGTTAAGGAAATTTGGTAACCATAATACCAATATTATTTACTTGGATGTGTCAAGTCATCACAAATGACCTTTATATCCTATTGGTTGCAAAGGACTACATCATCCTCATCATCCTCCCTATGTTGTGTCCTAAGGCATGATTCCCATCTCCCACATTTTACTAGTAATATTAATGATCTCATCCTCATGTAGTGAGTATACCTTTCTATATCTTTGGGCCAAATTATTTGTAATATAGAGTCCCAACAGTCATAACTAGCCTCCACCTAGCCTCCTCACCCTCCACACTCTCCCCCAAGCCTAGGTTCTCTGCTCTCTATATCCTTATTCAATGGGGGTGGTTTTTTGTACCTCAAGAACATCTTGTCTTATAGTCCCTACCAAAACTATTATTTTAATAGGCACTTGTACATCCCCCTCTTCTCCCACTGCCACTATTACATCCACTTGTCTCTGATGTCTCCTCCCCCAATGTTGAGGTCTCAAAATGAGAAATCATAGTTGTGACCCCTATCCTCTTGCCTCCAACTACTTCCTCACATGTCTTGACCTATAATGAGGCAAGGCCATAGGTGACATTAGGTGTGGTAGCCCAAATTTACTAGGTGCCCGATCATAAGAGTACAACTCTACCCACTAGGTGAAGTGCCCTGTAGACTTGACCAATCCCTAAGCCTTGATTTAATGTTGTCTATCACATCATAATGGAAAATAATGGTACTTCTCCATTGGACCTATGACACAAAACTCATGTCACCATAAGCCCCATAACCACATTTAAAATTAGTTCCATAAATACAGCCCTCAACCACATATAATACACATACAAATGGTAGTAATTTGATCTTTTGGTCCATCAAGGTAATTATTATCTCTTTGTCTTTATATCACAAATATTACAGATCATGGGTATACCTTTAGATACTCAAAGTCTAATTTTACATGATATGTTAGTCTTGTACACTTGAAAAATACCAATCATGGCTCAACCCTTCAATTCATTACCTCCCCACTACCAAAAGAGATGGCATTCAACATCTCACTGTGCCTAACTAATTATTTTATAGTATGACCCTAATATTATGATGAAGTGCCTTGTAGACTTGGCCAATCCCTAAGCCTTGATTTAATGTTGTCTATCACATCATAATGGAAAATAATGGTACTTCTCCATTGGACCTATGACACAAAACTCATGTCACCATAAGCCCCATAACCACATTTAAAATTAGTTCCATAAATACAACCCTCAACCACATATAATACACATACAAATGGTAGTAATTTGATCTTTTGGTCCATCAAGGTAATTATTATCTCTTTGTCTTTATATCACAAATATTATAGATCATGGGTATACCTTTAGATACTCAAAGTCTAATTTTACATGATATGTTAGTCTTGTACACTTGAAAAATACCAATCATGGCTCAACCCTTCAATTCATTACCTCCCCACTACCAAAAGAGATGGCATTCAACATCTCACTATGCCTAACTAATTATTTTATAGTATGACCCTAATATTATGATGACCTAGATCACTTATAGCTCATAGTCTATCTAAACCCTAATTTATATCCTAATCTGGCAGTTATAGATCCTCAAAAACTTTCTATTTTATAGGAAACTACTATCTAAATTAGGATATTAACATCGATATTAGTGTGTCTGCCTTCTAAATAATCAAAATTGTTAATATATCGACATTTATGGGTCAACCTATTTATCTTATTTAATCTTCCCATGAGATTATTTCAAAAGGTGCAGTATAAATACAAATCAAAGGTCATTCACTATCAAGCAAGAAATAACAAGTAGCATCTATCAATCATCAAGCAAATTCACACTACTTTACTAAAAGTCACTTGTACAACTAAGTTATACTATTATATTCTTCTCTATTTTTGAATTAGTCATAGGATCAATCTTCTTACAAGTCTAAATAATTCAAAGAGCAACCATGAGTAGTATTTTTCAAGTTACAATCTAGATCACTACATGTACTTACATATAACATATTTCACAAATGTTAATAAACAATCCCACATAAGGGGATAAATACATTGGTCTAAGGACCTATCCAGAGTATATGGCTATGTGGTCAATTATAATTTATAGAGGAGTCTTTTAAGTCAAATCAACTTCACTTGAGCCCACTAACCCCTATTTTAAATGGTGACATGCTAAGTTGGAAGACCTTGGGTTTTGAGCAAAAGACTAATTTCAGGAATTTGTGCACGTGATCCAAGTTGATAACCCATAAGGTGACAGTGAACCCTAACATGTGAAATTGGATGTTCCATAAAGGATTCTATATCTTGAGTCAGACATAAGTGTCTAAACCAGGACATAATTATTTATGGTAGTGTCCTAATTTTGATAGTAATGTCTAGGCTGATAAAAAGTTATTTTCCAAAATTTGATAAATCAAAGTGCAGCAATAGCTTGTCTTCTTCTGCACCTGTACATGTTAAATCTATATGTGCATCATTCAATAATCTAAGTATTGTTTCTCCTTTGTATTTAAAAATTTATAATATTGTTTGGCATTGTACTTATCTATATTTAACATATTCTCATATTTAACATATTTATTAGAATATTATAAATCTAAATTAATTTAATTGATTTGATTTTATAATAGCTTACTCTATAGCTGATTAGGATATTCCCCTTAACCCATCCAAAAAGGGTTAAACATTTGGTAAACCTGATCTTTGAGTCTTCTTGTGTAACCTTCGCTTGTTTTAGGTTTTCAACCTTTTAAGTTTTCAATTTTAATTATGATTTATTTATCATGTTGGAGTATTTGCTAACATTCATATGTATCTCTTTTCATGTTCTCGTCTTAGTCTTTGGAAAATTTAAAATGGATGCAAAGGAACCTCTTCCTCCTGCTAACCCTAGGTAAGGTGATATCTACTTTCCCTTTAACCAGGTCTATGTTATCACTACTCTGAGGGGTAAGGTAGCCCATCCTATAGTAATAAATAAAGATAACCAACATATCTTTCCTCAACCCCCTCCACCTCCCACCCCTTCTCTAGATAGTGTTTGTATTAATATTCAATCTGAAGTATTTAGGGTTTGTGTTTGTGAAGCCATCAAAGATAAAATCATCACTATGAGAAAGTTTATAGAAGAGTTGCAAAATAAAAATTAGTATTTCAGTTCAAATATCACATCATTAGAAAATCAGGTCACACATGTAAAGAATCCATAATGTGACAGTGTTAATCATGCATTTGTATCTTCATATAACAATGTTATGCCTAACAAGACTTCATATCCAAATGGAAATCCACAACAAAATACATGTACAACAAGCGATTGAAAAATTATATAAAAGGCTAATAATATTTAAAGTAAGATTCTAAGGGAAATCCTTATAAACAAGTTGATCAAACTACCTCCTCTGCATACTCCTAGGAGATCGAAATACTATTGTGCATATCATAGAATGCATAGACATCATACAAAAAGATTTTTGGCTTTGAAGAAGAAAATACAAAGTACAATTGATAGTGGTAATCCTATAATATATACATCAATCAAGTAACCCACTCACCTTATGAGTGCATATTCTAGAACATAAGTGTGAAAGAACCAATATGGATCCATAAGGATAATTCAGAGCAAAAATAGTAACAATTGAAAAAAATAGAGAAAGAAATGATTCAAAAGGAAAAACTATAGCAAGCAATGTTACAAATATATCAAGATGAAAAAGAAAAATTACAAAAGAAACAAGATAAAAAGGAACAATTACAAAAGCATTATATTGCAAAGGCAATATTACCAAAAGAGAAATTGGCAAATCAAATTAAAGGTAAACAAAAGAGTAGGGTTTCTAACAAAAGAGGTCAAAAATCAAAATACACTTCAAAAAGCTAAAGTTCAAATATGGTTATAAAGGGGGAAATTACAAGCCTCTCTTCATATCAAGAGCCTTTCACTACCACTGCTCACATTGATGGAAAATAATAGATAGATATCAAGGTTATGGACTATCAAAATACAATTTTTTGTTATATATCACTTTTTAGCTCTCTTAGAGATGAGTATCGATACTTGGATCAAACTAGTACATATCTAATATGTACGTGATCAATCAAGTTAAGAGTTTATTTTGCTTCAAAAGATTTCCATCTTGCTTTTCATTTATTTTAAATCCAAGTGCATACAATGTTGTGTTTTGAGGAGCATGGTTAAAATCAATAGGAGAAATGATTGACCCAAAAAAGGTTGCATTACATTTTATCATGAATACAAGGTCATTCACTTGACAAAAGAAGGAACATATTTATAACAAGACCAAATAAAGGAAACTATCTCTCAAGCAAAGATAACAAGTACAATCTTTGAAAAAGAACATGATACACTTTATGATTCTGCTATGCACACATATGGAACATTTCATTCATAAATGTTATGTATTTACCACTCCTCACATATTTTTGTCCTCATATTGAGATCACTGAATAGCTTGTGAATTTTTAAACACTCTAAAATCAAATTAAAAAAAAATCAAATATGCAAAAAAATAAAATAAAAATTAAATAATCAAGAAAACATAAAAACATTCAAATAAATCAAAACATGTAGCATACACATGTTTATTTAATTTGATATATATATATATATATATATAATACCATTTCCTTTCTATACACACATATGTTTCATAAGTACTTGAGTGTGATACAATCATACACTAAATATGTGATACATGAGCATACAAATGTTAGACCTTTCCTCTACCCATGTGACACACTATGTTGGGGGCATTTGCTTCATTGGTCATGATTGATACAAGTTATGTTATTTTATGATCACTTTACATTATTGTGTTGAGCTTATATATTAATGTTTATACATGTATATACTCATGTTTACATCTTACATATGCTTTGTTACATGACATTTTTCTAATACATGTATGCATGAACTAGTATGATATGTTTATGTTGGTTAATTATATTTCACTTATTCATCTTATCACATGGCATACTTGAGTGTACTTTTTTGTCACCTTGTTTTAATTTTAAAACATTTGAGCATATTCCTTGTTTGTTGGCTACAGTGCCCTGAGTGTTGGTTCTTTGGTGTGCAAACATTTGAACATGTCCTTCCCTTGAGTGTCTGACATTTGGACATTCCCCTTATTTACAGTCTCCGTAGACCCATTTAACATGACATTGAGTGATCTTGTGTGTGTGCTTGATTATTTATTGTGTCCATATCATGTACCTTAAGACTTATTGTGATTGGATATTACAAGCTTAATTGATACATATACTTAGACATGATACCACCTTATGTTTCTTTACTACATGATTAATACAAATATGGCATGGTTATCTTATCCTTTTGAGATAAGGTGATTACTATATTGCATTCCCCTCACCTCAAAATGAGACATATTAGTGGGGGCATGTCATAGAGACATGAGTCCACACACAAATAGTTGGTAGAATTGGTAGAATTTGATGTAATTTACATGATTTAGATATATAATTAGGATAAAATCTTGTGTATCTAGCACCAATTTTGACATATTTGGGATAATTTTTTCTAGATTTGTGACAAATATTATATCTAATTTACAAAGCAAAGGTTTTATTTTAACAAACACTTCAACTTGAAACACATTATGGGTGCATATACCATGAAAATGCACCAAATCATAGATACACATTCATAATATACACCATTTATAGTATATGTGATGAAGGGGCATGAACAACATTCATTCATTTCTCACCACACATTTAATGCACTGACCTTTCTAAGATACACCAATTAAGCCTTTATCTATTTGCATTAGTTGTCTCCCTTAAGTAGTGTAGTTGAGATTAATCACCCTCAATAGTCTTGATAGTACTCCCCTTTTTAGGTTTAAATGGTTATACCACTTGACCTCAGCTAGATTATGTTTACACTTGAGTTATGATTTTGAGATTTAATGCTCTTAATGGCCTTGGCACAACTTTCCCTTACACCAATTGGGTGAATGATCACCCTCCAAAAATTTCACATCTCCAAGGTTCAGTTGTGAATCTATCTCTCCAATGCTTTGATAAGGAAACATCATCACCAAAACAAAGTACCAAGGGGCAACATGGTTGCATTGGCACACATGTGTACTCATTACTTGCTCTCTTTACTTTCAAAGCTTTTTAGTTATTCAATTTTTAGATTATATGCACTAATTACACTGTAACATGCTCTTGGGTGCATGTAATACACAAACACCAAATTCAAATGGGGCTCAAGCTAAAGCATTGTGTGTTATACACACCAAAGTACACATTTATTTCCTTTAAACCTAGTAATTACATCCTTATGCATTACTAGATTAAATGGGGGGAATGCAGATACTCAAATCTGATTTTACTTGATATGCTAGTCTTGTATACGTATAAATACCAATCATGGCTCAACCCTTCAATTCGTGACCTCCTCACTACCAATAGGGCTCATGTTCAACATCTCACTATGCAGAAATGTTTATCCTATAGTCTGAACCTAATATTTTGATGACAGTTATAGATCCTCAACAAATTTATAATCTATAGGACACTACTATCCATATTAGGACTCTAGCATTGATGCTAGTGTCCCAACTTTGACACTAATGTCCCTACCTTCTAAATAATCAAAATTGATAATATATCAACATTTATGGGTTAGCCTATTTGTATTATTTAACCCTCCCATGTGATTATTTCAAAAGGTGTGGTATAAATACAAATAAAAGGTCATATATTATCAATAAATAACTATCAAGCTACATATATCAATCATCAAGTATGCTCACACTACACTACTAAAAATTACTTGCACAATTGAGTTATACTACCCTATTCTTCCCTATTTCCAATCAATCATAGGAGCAATCTTCTGACATGTCTAAAGAATTCAAAGAGCAACATGTGAGAAATATTTGTCAAGTTACAAGCCAGATCACTATATACACTCGCATATAGCATATTACACAATTATTCATCCTAGCCCATATAAAGGGAGAACTACATCATTCTTAGGGCCTCTTCAGAGGATATGGCTATGTATAAAATGATCATTGACAAAGGGTATTTGAGGTGAACTCAAATTTACTTGAGCCCACTAACCCCTATTTTGTAAGGTGGTATGCCAAGTTGGAGGACCTAGGGATTTAAGTAAAAGACTAATTCTATGAGCATGTGTGCGTGATCTGAGCTAAAAACTTGAAAGGCAGTAGTGAACCCTAACATGCATAGGTCTTTATTCTAGAAATGAGTCATTGTTCTATAAATGAGTCTATATTTTGAGCTGGATAGAAGCATTGAAACTAGGACACAAGTGTCAATATTATGACGGTAATGTCCAGGCCGATAGAAAGTTGATTTTTAGAATCTGACGAATCAAAGTAGAACATTAGTCTGTCTTATTTTGTACTTGTCCATGTCAAATCTACCTTCGCATAATTTAATAAGCTAATTATTAATTTGCCTTCATATTTTAACTTTCATAATGTTGTTTGGCATTATACTTGTCTATATTTAACATATTCTTAGATTCAATATATTTATCGAAATATTATAAATTTGAATTCATTTAATTGGCTTGATTTTAGATTAACTTACTCCATAGTTGATTAGCCTATTCCTTTCTAATCCATCCATTATGGTTAAACATTACCCTCGTTCAGTCGACCCAAAATGGCATGGACATCTTCTAAGGTTGTAGCAAAATCCATAATGTCACCATCCACCACCTGCTAGAATGTGTTTATATATGTCTTTCATAGGTCCAAGAACATGAAAAAAAAATCAACATCAAGGGGAACCTAACATATCTCCATAATGCACTCAAATCCAATACTGATCAATATAGCCATGTTTGAATTTGACAATCTAGACAATAACTCGAGTAGATAGACAATATTTACAGTATGCCATAGTTAGATTCATCTCTTATCTTATAAGATTCTAAATAACATAATATAATTAGTCTCACGTCAGACAAAAATTAGATAAAATAAAATAAAAATCTCAAATATACACTATCTACAAGTTTAAAACTACATTAGCCATTTTGATAGTATGTCATTGACCATGTAATAAATCCATACATGCTCAGCCATTTGACAATGTGTTATTGACCATTTTTCAGCTTATCCTACTATATTAGCCATTATTTCTACTCATTGGCCATGTTTAGTTTTCTACTTCGTCAACCATTTATAGGTTTTTATTTCATCAGTCACGTATATTTTTCTACTTCAATGACCATCTCTAATAATACTACATTAGCCATTTCTACATATCTAATTCATCAACCATATAACAAAACATCATTGGCCATGTTACAATTTCCAGCTTGAAAATCATCATCAACCAAGATGATGATGTTATGTAGATGCAAATCCCTAATAAATGCTCTTAAAAAATCTATATTTATCGAAACATCATTTCAACTAGAAATCATTACTTGTTTTTTTACCTTCTACATTTTGATTCCTTTTGGGAAAAAATTGCTAGACATATTTGTTTTGGCTCCCATTTTTCGTATTCCACCATATCCACCCTTCTCAAAATCAAATGCAAAACCTACCTCGATAATAGTCTTGATTGGTCCAAGTCATCCACCCTTGCCTACCTTTGTATCCTCTCACCATTGTCTCTCTCTACCCTAGAAATGGTTGTCCTAAATATATGAAATATCAAGTTAATAATGGACCAAATGAAGGGCCTTACCTCATATTTATAGCTTCCAATCCAAAAATCAAATTGGAAAAAGAAATCTCTCAAATATCATATATTGGCAAAATCTTGGCATCACAACAAATTTTATGGTACTAACGATTTTTTTGGTAAAAATATTAGAAAGTTGCTTATTTTTCAGACCTATGAAACCCATCTTATCATAACTCTAGCATGTTATTCATCCACTTGCTAGATCTGCATCAACACCATCTTGACACCATACACCATTTTTCTTTAAAAAACCATCCAGGTAAGTGAAGTTAAGCATGCCCTATCTATTTATTTTCATTTATTTCAAATTTATTGTCATTTATTACAACCATTGCTCATTATATTGTGGTACTATGTTATTTTTCCAAAGTGCCATCTTGCATTACACTACTATGACACGTGATGAGCTTTAGGTGGACATATATATACACCTTATTTTAGATTACAGAGGATTTCTCTTGTAACTCGGTATACATCTTATTTTACGTATTTTATATTGATCCATATCGACACCACTTTGACACCGTACACCATTTTTCTTCTAAAAACCGTCCAGGAAAGTGAAGGTAAGTATGTTTTATAGATTTATTTTCATTTATTTTAGATTTACCCTCATTTATTACAACCGTTGCTCATTATCTTGTGGTACTATGTGATTTTCCCAAAGCACGATCTTGTATTACATTCTTGTGACACATGATAAGCTTTGGGTGGAGATATATATACACCTTATTTTAGATTGCAGAGGATTTCTCTTGCAAGAATCTGAATACATCTTATTTTACTTATTTTAGATTTGTCTTGCAAGTCAATGTAAGGTAAGTATTCTAACCCTGTACTCTTTCTTTTATACTTTGATGACTACATTATATTGGGTTGTTTATGTCTTCCATACTCAAACTGATATATGTTTGTTAGTATATTGTTATCTTTGTTTGCTTCATCTCTTTATTTGTATTCCAGAGTTACCATCTAATAATATCATTACATCCCTTAATTTTAGATACCTTATAGCTATCACCTAATAGCATTGTGCTTCTTTTTTATTATCTCTTATAGCTCTTTGTTACCGTATAATTAACACCATAGATCTAATTAAACCTACACTCACTATTATTTTTGTAAATTTCCCTATTGAATCTCCTACAACCTACTTTATATACAACAATTGTATATGTATTAGATCTAACATAATATTTATTATACCTTTTTATATATTAAAAGATCCTTATATTGTCGACGATTCTTAACCTACATACAATCTCTACTTCGTAAAAAAGGGGCATGCGTATGTTACTAAATAAATATATTTTAAAACATATAAAATCCAATTAGGGCATAATATATAATCTAATACAAAGTTTGTAGAGGCAATTTAAACTTGTATGAATCGGAGGGAAATGGATGATTTCAAGGCCTTTACTTGAACATAAAACACTACATTGCACAAACTTGTATTTACTATTCGTTTAATCCCACATGCATTAAAGAGACACCCGAAGGCACGAAATGAGACTATAAAATAGAAAGGAGTATGATTTTTATGGCATCTTTGCGCTTGAGGCAAAGCCACAACTAGTGAGGTTATAACCGAGGCGCGTCAATTGCTGGTAGAAAACTATTTCCAAACCCTCTCGTTGGCCTTCCTCAAGGGGAGGCCTTCGAGAATTTTTGGGAGCTTGGGCCCAACAACTCTAAAACTAAATCTGAAATGTTTTGAGGAAGGCAAAATGACCATAATAAAATTAAACTTAATTGGTGTGTGATTAAATTACTATTTTATCATACGAAAAGTGGTGCTTATAAGTAAGCTTTTTATTCCATGAAACTTCCAATAAATGTTTAGTCCACACTTATGAGGCCCAAAAATATTCAATTGATGATTTGCACAAGGTCCTTCATTTGTCACGAGTTTTCAAAGTTTTATTCGTCTAGAGTTAGATCTTGCTCCTTAGGGTGAATTTGAATTTATCTAATTTTTAGGACTTTTTCCATTGCATTCTCTGTGATATGATAACCTTTGCTTATTTGTATTTCATTCCAAACCCTATGTTAATTTAATCCTACACATTTTTCAAAACCTAGGGCATTTGCATGGTGTGTGTTTAATTTACAACTAAGAAGAGTGTTAGGACTAATCACGGACTTGTTTATTTATTTTTAAATTTATCTGGTTAATTCTAAAATTTTACTTGAAAAAGAAAATGGAATACAAAAATGTAGTTAGTGTTGCTCTAAAAATTATATTTTTTATTGAAAATAATAATGATGGGTATTTGATTGAAACTTTTATAAATTGTTCTCAAATTTATAATACATGTGAAGTAGATTTTGATCAACAATCTTATTTAGATGAACAAAATAGACTTGAAAATCTTTCACATTTTTGGAATTAAGTTATGGAAAGCCCTAATACAATAGTTGGATTAATAAAAGTGTTGAAATAAGTTACAATCCAAATTCTAGATCAAGAGTCCTAAGATAAGATTAAGATTCAAGAGGTACCCTATAAGGTAGATAATCGATGTATGAGTGCTCATAATGTGGACTAAGCACCAAACTCATGTAATGGATTGCAATCTATTTCTAGTCATTTAGTCATTTCCCAAAAAAAAATTTAACCTACTAATGCTCAAGTTTCTTTTTCTTATAACATTACTTTTTATGACACTCTTTCTCAAGCATCTGAAAATCCAAAAAGTAGGTTCACTTCTAATGACACTCTTCTAAACCCATTGGCTTATGAAGTATCACATAACCATTTCCAATAAGATTTACTACTCTGAAGTTTGATTTGTTTAATGGAAAGGGAGATATTTCTCATCACATTTAGACTTTTTATATCTCTTGTTTATATTTTTATCATGATGATCAATTATTGACTAAGTTATTTCCATAGAGCTTAAAAGATTATACACTTAATTGTTTCTATATTTTACCATGTGGCTCCGTACATTCTACTGATTGAGGTTATATTACTTACATGCATGTGTGTTTTATCTAAATTTGGATTAATAAATGAATTAACCCTAATTTTGATAAATTGAATGGAATATAATAATGTTGTAAATGACTATTCAACAAGTAGAATGAAGGTATGTAATTGAATTCAACAAGGTTAAAATGATTGAAAACAAGCTAACTATGTAAATGAAAGACAACCATAGCTATGACTGCTTGATGGTTGATTGTGTTGATTGATAAAGAGCAAAACCAAAAAAGTAGTGACTATATTGGAAGATTCCTAGAAGTTGGATCTAATACTATGTAAGTACATGAATGGAAGATAAGGATAATATCACCTCCCACTATTATCCCTATTGGGAAAGTCTATATTTTTACATAAAACTAGAAATTAGGGCACGATCACTTATGATAATGAGATTTAGGTTAGTATGTGCTGATTTGACCTTTGAAAGTGTGAAAAAGACTTGAAAATAACTTTTAAAAGGTTTAAAACGTAATAGGGATTACAATGATTAAAATACCTAAAAATACAAAAAGGTGGAGTGTAGTTGCAATGTACCGATCCCAATCACCCCCATGATCAATGAACACTACCTACATATCCAATACTCCAAGGAAGGAAATCAAGCTCAATGTAGTTCTCCCACTTAGAGTGTTTTCTATAATTGTGTTCATTTGACTATATGAATGCATATAGAATCAACTTAAATACCTAATCATACTTTGTTTGGGGCTAGATATAACAAGCTTATGACTTGGCTGAGGACTATTTGAAATGCTTAGAATTTGAATTAGGAAGAATAGGAAAATTTTGCTTAGAGTGCACTTGTGTAAATAAGCCTCTGTATTGAAAATTATAAGTGAATCAATATCTAACTTGATTGTGCCATAATATCAATTAAAAATGGTAACCACACCTTAGGAAGCCTAAAAACATAGAAAACAAGCTAAGGGAGGGGTTAATTTAAAAAACTGATCATTGACGGGGGAAAAAATATCAGTGTCCAATAGGGACAAGAACGCCTCCCACTATTGTCCCTCTTAGACGTTTTTGTCCCCTAGGGACATGTGCTAATATTTGGATATGGGTTTGTGCATATGAATGCTTAAGGGATTTTTTAGTAATTAAAAAAAACTATATGTAACAAATGACAGTTTGAAATAGAAATAGGTTGTCACATGTGTGTAGGATAGGGTGAAGTGGTAAAATAGGTACTAATTAAGTGTACAAGTTAATTAAATATAAAAAGAGATAAAACTGATATGATCAAGGATTCATGACCAAATTTAGGTCATTATCATGTATTCATTCAAATTTGATCACAAATACTTGATAATGTTAGTTTTGACCCACTTTTACTTTAATTGACTTGAGCACTTAGTTTGGACCTATTTCACCACCTCACATGATCTAATGTACCTATATGTACCTATCCCTTTTTAAGATGCTATCTTACATATATATATATTTTTAATCACTTAAAACCTCTCTAAACATCTATATAGGCATCTTAGATCTCAAATTTCACACATTACCCTTCAAGACAAAATCAACTAGTATGGGTCAATATTGGCATTCGGTCTTGATCCCTATGGGTTGATCTATCCTTCACCTTAACAACAACAAATTTTTCAAATTTCAACTCTCCTTTATAGGTTGGTTAATATTTTTAGGACAGGTAACCAAAGGTTTTCCCCTTTTGAATTGATATAAAGGCACATCTAAGTCACCTATTCTACCCCTTGATAATTTAAATTTTGAGGCACACTTACACTATTGCACTCTTAGCAAAGCTTCCCTATTCTTCCAAAATCTAATTCTAATAATTTGAAGCAATCTTTAACCAAGTGAAGAGCCTATTTTATCCAATTCAAAGCAAAACATTATCAAGTATTCAATCCATCTCTAGATGCATACATGTAGAAAAAATAATATGATCACATAAAACACTATAAGAAGGAGAAATATGTGAGATTCATTTCCCTCTTCAGAGTATTTGATATGTAGGCAACGATCAATCATCACAAAGGTAATTGGGGTCAGCTCACCCTATTACAATCCCCCCTTTCCCTTTATAAAGTTTCAACTATAGCAAGCCTTATTAGGGTTTTAACTTTAAATAAGGCATTTGTAGGTCATTCACATGCATTTAAAGGTTAAATTTATATACATAGGCATGTTTCAAGAAAGCACAAATGATTGTGCCATAATTTCTTTGATTTTTTGTAGATGACATAATCGAATAAAAGAGGTCAATAGTGCCAATTGATCCTATACCATTTCTAATGATCCTGACCCTGATTAGTTGAAATCATAGTTTTATTTCACAATCATAGTCAGATCTATTGATGAGTCCCAGTCACTTTCCAATTTCAAACAATCAACACACAAGAGAAATACAATTAAGTTTTTGGTGATGTTCATAATTAACATTCTTTTATTTATTCAAGCTTTGTCAATTTCAGTATTTTACTTTCATTTTATTAGTTACAATTTTTTTTAAAACTTTTTCTACATTTCTATTCATTTTATTTAATTAGAGTTAAATCACTAAGTTAATTCCAAATTATGATACAACATATTAGTGAACCTGCACATTTTATTCAAGCAATACTTATCATTTTTTTTCCTAAGGTTTAGATAAATTCTTGAAATCTGACAATAAAATAGTTTTCTTTCTTCCTTGGATCTAATATTTGACACTTAAAGAATTTAATTTCTACTTCAGATCTAATAGTTGACACTAATATTATTTTATATTGACCTTAGATCTGATATCTAACATTAAAAACACTTTCTTTTGACCTTAGATTTCAAGGGAATTTACTAGCCTCCATACAAAAAAATCATTCTTTTTATAACATTATTTTTCCAATCATTGTTTATAATATATTTTTCATGTTATTCTTCTATATCATATAAAATACCTACTTCCTTGATTTCTTTAAGGTAAACTGTTAGGTTAAATGGAACTCCTATAAATAATATTCAAGTTTATTTAACCTCTTTTAAAATGGATGATATAGATATAGTTTGATGACTATAATAAGCCAACTGTCTAACATTATACACAAATTTCATTAATGCAAATTTTTGTAAAATCAAGTATGACATGGGCACAAGAGCATGCATACATTTAGGATGTTATAAGGTTTATTTATAAACCTCAAGTGTTACTCAATTCTTATTGTTTCAACATTAAATAATAGTTTTTACCAGTTACTACTAGATGACAAAAGGCATGTAAGACTCCTTTCATTTCTCTTTCCCCTAGACCTTCAGGTTTTAATAGCTACCATCCCTCTCCTATTATTCACCCATGGATAATACTAGATTTTGTATTCCATGCTGTTAACACCCAAAGAGGTAGGCCATCGCATCATGAAGTCAACCAAAATTTTCTTCCTTAACCCCATCCACCTCCCACATCTCCTCTTGATGGTGTTTGTATGCATATTAAATCAAAAGTACCTAAGGCTCATGCTTATGAATCCAATCAAGAGAAATTAATCACTATGATAAAGTTTATAGAAGAGTTGAAAAAAAAAGTACTTCAGTTCAAGGATCACACCACTAGAAAATAATATCACATACACAAAAAAATCTTGAGCATGCTAGCGTTAATCATATATCTTGCATCTCTATCTAGCTACTTTGTGCCTCAAAATCCATCATCTTGAGTATGTGTTAAAAAAAACATACATCTAAAAATAGTGATTTAAAAAGTATAAAAAAGGCTAATAAGAGTTCAAGAGAGATTTTAAGAGACGTGCTTCAAAACAAGTTGATCTAATCACCTCTTATGTATCCTCTAAAGATATAAAAATACTATTGTGTATATCATAGAATGTATGGGTAACATGCAAATATTTGTTGGGATTTAAAAAAAAATACAAAGTTTATAGTGATGATCCTATACTAGATATATCAATAAGACACCCACTCACACTATAATTGCATCTCCTAAGGAACAAGTCCAAGTAGAAAAAATGGCAAAATCAAATAAAAAAGGTTATAGATGATAAACTTAGAGAAAAAAGACTTCAAAAATAAAATATCAGTATCATTACTTTGTAAGTCAGTAACAATATTATCACTTTATGATTGTATATCACATTCATTTGGATCCTTATTGTTTTCAAGAGAAGGGGAAGGAGAATAATTGAATGTTATAACATTATTTATTAATTCTAAAGGAGGAGAAAGGGTTTCAAAATCTTGTATATCTTTATCCATGATTACAATAGAGTGTGGGATATTATATGCATTAACATCAACTACTTTTTGAAGAAAGAGAGAGGGACTAGCACATTCATTTGTATCATTTACCAATTCTATGCAAGGGTTTACTTTTGTAATTTATATTGATTATTGTGATGTAATTCAGTAACAAACTTAAAAGAAAAACCTGGTGCACTAGTTTTTTATTCTTAACATATAACTCCTTGTGAAAGATTAAGGGAGATCATAAGTTCATTATTACTTTTCTCTTTTGTTTATGAAAATAGGAATATAAGTGATAGGATAAAGGAAATTGTTTTTTCAACTTATGAATTAGTACGCTCACTTTCCTCTTTGATATATTCTTCATTATTTTACCAATTATCCTAATTTTCATAATTATAGTCATATCTATCACAATCGTATTCTTCATTAATCTAAGAAGCATAAAAAATTGTAAAAGTGTGATCATTAGTCCATTCATTATCATAAGCATAAGGTATAGAATTGTAAGAGAAAAATAAATATAAAGGATGGACACCATTAAGACTTTCATATTTAGAATCCATTTTAATTTTTTTATCCCACAATATAGTAAATATGATAAGTGCCAAGCTTATCATACCAAGAAAGGAAGGGCAAGAAAATGTACAACTAATCAAGGCATGTTTACACTGTAGGCTCTCAAATATACTCATCCTATTCATACATATTGAACACATCCTCAAGGTAAATAACTACTGAAGATTATACCATTATGTAGCCACACTATCCCATATTTAGGGTACATTGAAAGTAACTTTTTAGGGTTAACCATTTACCACTGCACTACAAGAATAAACAGTCAAACGCTTCTTATGGCTAAAAAACCCATAGGCATTTATGATATACCATGAGGTATGTTATAAATTAAAAAATATATATAGTCAAATTGATGAGTGCTTTACCATAACAACAACTCCTACAAGTTTTAAAACTGCCAAAACACAATCTCTAGGATTAAAAAAAACAAAAAAAATTGAAAGCTAATGAAAAGCAAATATTTTTTTGCAATGAAAAAATTCAATAATAAGCCCCAAGGTCAAATTTATTTTATCTTTAGTGTCTATAAATTATGAATTTTGAAACTCTAGAACAAAAATAAAAAAGGAAAACAATGCTCAATACAAATGTATGGGTTCACCAATATGTCTTACCCTATTTTTTATTAAAAATATTTATTGTTACTAATAGCTATAAAGCTAGAGAATATAAGAATGTTAAAAATTATATAATAATAAAAAATTATGATGTTGAAAATTTCTAAATATGAAAAAATATTATTTTTGAAAACATTAAGAAGAAATATACTTAGCTCACACACATGTCTTTCTTGATTATAATAGCTATATGGAAGTGAAAATCAACAAAATAGGCAATTGTACATGCTTAGGATCCAAAACATAATAAAAAACTACTTATGGATAGGTCTATTATAAGTGGACAAGAGTGTAGGCCACTCCTGTCTATTGATCGCGGACTTCTCCTTGTTGACTGTGACCACTGACTGACAAAAAAAATATAAAAAGAAGAATTATAGAAATGATAAATCAACAAAAAAATCTTAAAATATTATTGGATATGACCACTATAAGTGGATAGTATCATAAACTGCTTGAGTCCATTAAACATAGGCTTAACCCTATTGACTATGATAAAAATATGATTGTTACACTACTTGTGCCTATATTAATTAGGGTGTTTTGGTGTACTTTTAGATCTAAATTATTACTCAAAATACATGCATTGACAAAATCCTAGTTTTTTTCACACAAACCAAATTGATATCAGATGGGAGGAGTGTCAGGTGAAAGGGATTAAGTTAGACTACCTTGGTAAATCCTTGTTGATCGACCTGGTGTTGCACTACATTTTTAATACTCTGAAGAGGGATCAAACTCAAATGTAGTTATCCCACTTATGTCTATAATGGTGAATACAAGTCTATATGCTCTTTCTCCTATTTTACCCTTGGCAAAAGCATGCAAATGTGGATTCAACCTTTGAAAACATTGAATATAGTTTCAAAAAATCTATAGATATAATATAAAATTATTTGAATATATTTTGAGTTATATGAGAACCATATTTAATACCTTAGAGTAGCCTTGTATTTATATAGGTTTTAATTTTGATTTTGGGGACCTATTGGCACACAAAAGCTAACCTAAGATAAGAACCAATAGAAAAAAATAAGAATTAAATGAAATGTGAGTCAAAAGAAGATTCTAAAATTATGCTTGCATAAGTCCACTCATTTTAGAGAGGATCACAACACTTATCATGTCCTTCAATAATAGACTTATCCCAAAGGATAAGAAACAAAAATTTGGTATCCCCATGATAACATGGGAAGATGACAATCAAATGGTTGAATGTAAAAACAAGAATAAAAAATACCAAAGTAAAATGTGACAATAGATACCTTATTCACAATCAATAGTCTATATGTACAATGTTACAGTAAATGGCATAAAAGATGAGCTTATACCAAATTTGGGTGTCCATAATAGGCTATATGTGGATACATTAAATGAGAGAAATTCCTTTTACTTTACATCAATATTTGAAATTTATATATGAAGACTAAGTCATTAAAATTATAAAGAATATGTATGTCTCTCTCTCTCTCTCTCTCTCTATATATATATATATATATATATATATATATATATATATATATATATATAATAATAATAATAATAATAAGATCATAATAAATCAAGTCATAAAAATCATTAAAAAATATGTAAGTTGAAGCACATGTATAATTAGGATTCAAATCAAAATATTAGGGTACCCATGCATCTAAGAAGGATAAAATATTGTCATCATCTTTATTATCTACTATGTTTTCTTCCATAAAAATATGCTCCTTATCATTAATTTTTCCTTGAATAGTTCTCTCTCATTTTTAGGCTCTTCTATCTATGTAGTAGAAATAGGTTGCCATAAACAAACCCTTGTGGGAATAATCTTAAATTATTTAACCTTGTGTTCTATTGTATGATGTATAAACTTTGGTGGTTCCTTTTGTATTTCCTTATGTAACACTTCTTTGTGAACTTATTTTTATGGATTTTATATATATATATATATATATATATATTCCATAAAAATAAGTTCACAAAGAAGTGTTACATAAGGAAATACAAAAGGAACCACCAAAGTTTATACATCATACAATAGAACACAAGGTTAAATAATTTAAGATTATTCCCACAAGGGTTTGTTTATGGCAACCTATTTCTACTACATAGATAGAAGAGCCTAAAAATGAGAGAGAACTATTCAAGGAAAAATTAATGATAAGGAGCATATTTTTATGGAAGAAAACATAGTAGATAATAAAGATGATGACAATATTTTATCCTTCTTAGATGCATGGGTACCCTAATATTTTGATTTGAATCCTAATTATACATGTGCTTCAACTTACATATTTTTTAATGATTTTTATGACTTGATTTATTATGATCTTATTATTAGTTAGCTTTGATTAACTAACTACTTATTTTTGTAAATGAAACCTATCTAATTTTCCCATATTTTATTTATGCTTATAGTTTATTTTTTAGAATGCTTCTCTCTATTTCTCTTTATTCACGTCCTTGCTCCTATATTTGGCATATGGATTTTAGGAATCACTGCTTATTTCTCAACTTCTTCCATAATGGATCACTCACTTATGCCATTGCTTTCCAATCTCTCAGTTTTTATATATCTTTGATATATTATTCATCTAGATTTGGATTCAAATTTCACCATAAGTTTATAGTCACTCATTCTCACTTGAGTTCATTACTTGATTATGATTCATTGACTTATCTTCAACATGATTTCTATTGTTTATTCTCTTCAAGTTGTCCTAATTTTATCACCTTATATTTTTTTTGCCTATTTTTGTATGGTTTCATTTTTATTTTTGCATTTATCTTTTTATTTTTCTCAGGTTTCCTCTTCTTCTATTTTTTTATGACTTTCCACTCTTGATTGTACTTGTTTTGTCACATCCAAAAATCCCACATTAACTTAAAAATGATGATGGCATATGAATTTATTTTGGTAACATACTTGCCATGCAATGAATTCTTATGGAAGTTATGGTTTAGTAAATATGCCCTTGATATTTAGATTTGGTTATAATGTTTCTTCCATATCACACACACACACACACACACACACACACACACACACACACACACACACACACACACATGATTGTTGTTTTAATTGATTGATTTTATGTCTCCAATGATGTTTACAACATTGATAATTATGTATTATGAAATTTATATGCCTTTATCTTAAGTGATGATTTACAAAAGATTATTATATTATGACTTTCTTACAATACACACCATGTGTTCATGATTATCTATCTAACATAGATGTTATATTGCAACTATATTTTATATACATGTTATTGATGATAGTGTTTAGATAGCTGAAATATTTGTGTGAAATAAATTACAGGTCCATGATTATGGATTCAAAATAATATGGGGGAACATTCCATGCTTGATCAAGGAAAACTATAAGGTAAATATGGGGCATCTCTTGGTCTACTTTAGGTTCTATTTTCATTGAACGTTTTATTGTATTGAGATTTAATTTTGTATGTTTTATAATATGTCATATATGTTGGGTGTGTCCTTGTATGCTTTGTGTTCTCATTTGTAGTCAAATTCTTGTTGTAATTTCTATATCACTGCTTTAAGTGCTTACTCTATGCTTGCTTACATAGTCAACTTGTTTCCATTTTGCTTGATTTTTATTCATTGCTTTATATGTATGTTAAATATATGATGCCTTTTTTAACATTTTTAACATGCCTGTTAAAGTATTTTAGGTTCCTACACTAGCTTCTATGTTTAATTTATGATTGATGTGACTCAATGTGTATTATGTGTCTTCCATGTGCTTAGCGTGATTTCAATATTTGAAGCATTTGCTTCATGTTTGGTCACATATATGAAATTTATTACGATTTATTGTAATCAAGTGTTTTTTGTGTTCTATGGTGCCATCATCTTTATCATGCACAATTATTTTATTACTTGACTATGTTTCCATGATTCTTATTATGCATTTATTAGGGGAAATAAATCATATTTGGGATCTATAATGCTATAACTTATGCCTAAATATGACATCTATTTGATCTTGAAATACTTATATCTTTCCCATGTGGGGTACATTATTTATACACTTATATTATAGACCCACATGGGGAAATTACTTATAACATACATGTTTCCAATATTACATGTTTATAGATTAGACATCATTGATTTTATATTATCTTACACATGATGTGCATAATTCATTTATTTTAAGATATGTACATCATAGGTTCATCCCAAATATTGAAAAAAGGGTGTACATTCCACTGATTTTTCATATAGACTCTAGGCACACAGTTCATTTTTAACTCCTATAAAAGGGGGACATTTTGATTTCACTTAGCACAATGACAAATGTAGTTAAGACGTCTCACATATTCCTACTATGGGATATATTTTGTATATTATAAATAATCTTATTTTTTATAGTATTCATAATATTATTATAGATTGATTTTTTGCCACTAAATATTGATAGTAAATGTATGCAGGATTTAACACATGTTCAGAGGCATCACACACATATCCAATCAAATCATTCGTAATGTTTTTGGTTTTATAGATTTAAACATATTATTATTATTATTGACCCTTATCCATGTGTGTAGAAAATGAAAGAATCTTCTTATATGATTCACATGTACATTAGAGTTTTATTTAGTTTCTTTAAGAGCAAAACATCTTGTATGCATACCATGTATGATTTTACTTTTATTTTTATAAACACACATCAAAATGGGGTAAAATGTAGACACCTAAAAATGGACCCTAGGCATTTATTAGTCATTAAAATGCATACTTCTTGGATGTTATTGTACTTAATGATAATTAGTTTAAATTAGGCATTATTAGTGTAATTTATGAATTTTGGTGGTCCCTATCCTTATAATCAACCTCCCCTAGATTTAATTTTGTCTTTCCTTTTTACTCATTTTTTTTTATCTATCCTATGCTATGAACTTATTCTATGGTCTTGGCCCTTGCAAGGATTCTACTATACAATCATGTGTTCACTAGAACTGTATAGTAAAAATATGGTACCATATTTTGTGGTCCCTTTTACATTATGTGGATACATCTCTTGCCCATTATTTTTTCTTTATGATTTTTATTATTTTGTCATGCATGCAAATAAGTTTGTAATTTGAATTCAATATGTTTATAAATACACAAGAAACATAGTGCATTTAGGCATCCAATATCTATGATTTATCAATTGAAATAAAATCAAAAAACCATATAACATTTATTATTCATATTAATCTATTGAGTATCCATTTTTTTTTTTATAGAAATCAAGTAATCATTAGAGCATTCAATGTAGCACTGAAGTTCATGTTAATGAAACATTGCATTTCACTAGTTTGCTTGGTTGAAAAATTACTACAATGATTGGAGTGTTATTTTAGATATTTTATATTTATGAGGTGCATGAAAAATGTAAAGGTGGATCAATATTCTCTAGTGTAACACAAGTCCAAAAACATATTGTTTTCCTAATTATTTTCAAATCTAGCTACCCAATTAGGGCGAGGAAAAGAAATGCATTTTCCTAGTGATTAGAGAAAAGTTTCAAAAAATTGAGCGAGGCTTTTAGAGCCCTGGATCTGATGAATGCAAATGTACTTTTTTTACATGTCTAACACTTTATAAAAACATCTAGTCCATGGTCTAGTGTCCATAAATTTCTAATTAACAGTTTGGACCATGTCCTTTAATCACCATAAATGTTTAGAGTTCTTACTGTGTTGTCACAAAACCTTGATTTTCCGTACTAGAATTTGATTATAGTGTATGAATATCTCAATATTCAAAATAAATTTCTAAAACCTACTATTGTATTTATTTCTCTAATTTTATAAAATTAATTTTATTTGATTCATTATTTTACATCTATTTTAAACTTAGATAAATATATATGAATATTTTTGTTTAAATTTTATTAAAATCCATTTATTCATAACACACTTTAAAATCAACCACACACTCTTCTTATAATTAACATCAATGCCCTATCTCATTTTAAAATCAAAATTTTATACTTATAGTACAAACTTATTGAAATGAGCTAGCAAAAATTGGGAAGACAATTAAGGGAGAGGCACCAATAGTTGAAAAGGTACAAATACTTAAGATAATACTAGCGAGAAAAAGAGCCAATAATTATTTAATTTTAATTGAAAATTAGGTGTATAATTTGTATGTGATTGTAAAAATTTGACCAAATAGTAGTGCAAAGTAACCAATCATATGTTGACACATCACCCTCACAAATATAAGATACTCAATGCACAAGTTTTGGTCACACTTATTTTCTAGTGTATTTCAAATTTACTATTTTAAATCAATTCAAAATGTGACTTTTCCTCCACTTAAAATTTGAAATGGGCATTTTTCGTATATAAATGGGTATCTGTACAGTGTACTTATTAGGTGGATAAGTTAGGGTGCATGAGTATTGATGTCCCCTACTAAGAAAGCATTGTTAATGGTTTTAACTTAGAAGCTACATCACAATATTTTTTTAATGGATACATTGTGCATATTATCAAAAGTGAAGTGAATCACTCAGGAACAAGGACTAAATTTTATGGCCATATGACCATGTTTGTGTTTTTTAACTATAAAATATAATCAATTTTTTGGGTAGACTATATCATATGCAAGGTGAAGTTTTGAACAAACCATAAACAAATTAAAAAATCTATAATATATATATATATATATATATATATATATATATATATATATATATATATATATTATTTGTAATTTTTATTTCTTATATTATAAACTATACTAATATTTGAAGGGTAATGTCGTAAAAATAACCGTCATCAATAAATTTCATTGCAATGAAGGTTGATTGTCAAATTTAGTCCAAGCTCAGGGGAATGCAATCCAATGTTTGTGAAACATTCTAAAGAAAATCCTTCCCTCCAGAAAATATCTAGGACGAGTACAGATTAATATCTAGTAATATTATTATTGTATGTAAATTTAGATATTTACCTAGAGGTAAATATAAAATAAGTGAGTTAGTTTAGATTATCGTAAAGTAATACTTACGGTTATGTTATTTTTGTATAGGTAGGTTATTAAAAGTACTTGGTTAATTAGTTGAGAGTTTGTAGGGATTTGAAAATCCCTTATTATAGGAAAGACTCTTCCTATATATTTATGCTCTCGTATGGTTTTCTAATATACCAAAATTATTATATTATGAGAATATATTATTGTCATAAGTTTTTTCTATCTCTGTGTTTCATGTTAATCTTTTAAAGATATTAACTAGATCTATTATCTAGTATCAGAGCTTTGTTCTATCAAAAATGGGCTTGTGAGAATCAGTAGGGGTAGTCATTTAGTCTTTTTGCCCTTGTAGATGAAAAAGAATAATTTATTGATAGAGCTTATATTATAGTTTAGAATCTTCATTCAAGTCTCTTCATTCACTCTTGGTTCTCATTGTCTTTTGATTGGACACACATTAGCATCATAGATCAACCTCATAACTTTTGCATTGGACATATTACTTCTAGCACTTTACATTGGATCAAGATCTGTGGTATTTTTATATGTATCTTCCTTGGAATTTTTGTTAGATCTATCACATACCAATTCTGAACACTAGTATTTCCACATTCACATAGACGTTTGGGTATTCTAGTATTTAGATCTATCTATAAATTGCATTGAACACCTCTCATTTAGCGTCGCCTTCCACTCTGGTCTACAGTGATAAACATGGGAAATGTGAAAAACTATCAAGAATGAAGCAAACCATAGTCAAAATTGCATAAATACATATGACTATACATCACCTGCATCAAGTTTTGGTTAGTGAACTAGATATTAAGAGTGGCAAAAAGATCATCCACAAACTACCTTACATCTCTGCTTCTGTATTTATTTATATTCATGATTGTTCTATATCCCTATCTACCAGTTTGTATATCTATCCATAATCACCTTGATAGATCCATGATTTATGCAAATCCAAACATCACCATTCATTGGTCAAAACTATAAAATGATGTGTTACATTGGGTCATACAAAGCTGATCTATGTTGCATAGATTTCTTGCCATCATCTTAACAATTCAACCAATAGTTCACTTAGAATTTAGGTATTAGTTATTCTTTTATCTGGTCTATAGGTCTCATTTTTTTTAATATTAAGTTTCAATTCTTTTAAAATCTTTATTTCACTTTGTGGCATAAGGTTATGTAGTCCATATTTGTCCTATCCTTGTATACTTGTCAAAATAGTCGTTAATAGTTTAGTCTTGTTTTATTTAAGAAAAGTTTCAATAGTCATTTTAAGTGTCTTTAAATATTTAGGTTCATTAAGTCTTTTGTTAAGATTAATGAATTTGGAAACATCTCCAATCGTTCTTTATATTTTAGAATTTTAAAATATTAAATTTAGTGGATTTTGAAATTACATGTTCTTTCTTATATGGTCCATATAGTCATAGTTTGTGTCATAATTTATCAAAGTCATTTTTATTTGTTAAGTCTTTAAAAGTGTCAAAAGTGCTAGTCATTAATTATGTTTAGAGTCATTTTAAATCCCTTTGATATTGAGACCAAGTAAAAAAATTTCAAGTCAATAATAGAGTAGTCATGTTTTAAAAATGTAAAAAATTATAAAATAGATGCATTTTCACTTATACGTGACATCCAGACTGTGGGAGTTTCTCCTTAAACCAAACCTTATCAACACATGTGATGAATAGCTAATATCCTATATTGGAGGATGGAGGCACAAGAGGATGAAGGCCATTCAAGCCTCTTGTAAGCCACTAGTGAAGAAGACACTTCTAATTTAGTGGCATTTTTTTTTATAGTTGTATGAATTTTAGTGTGGTGTGATAGTTTCTATTTCTAGCATGTGTGCTTGAATAAGAACAAAAGTGTAATTGTTGTTCGAGTAATCCATTTTGATATTTCCTTTTGTAATCCCTCTAATTTAGAAAATGATAGGAATTAAATATGTACTTACATACATGACATGGTTTGTGTAGACACCTAAATCTGGCCACTGATAACCTCCAACTAGGCTTTTGACCAATTTCCACCCAAAATGCACAATTTGGCCTAAAAACACTAAAACATGCTAAATGATGTGAAATTGACATATTCAAGTGCTGATTTTGGCAAGGGTATCCTTAAATTGGGCAATGAAATTTATGGGCTAGCTAACTTTGATCATATCATTTTGAGTCAAAATGCCAATTTTGTACCTAGGTTCTCTAGATTGATCTTTCCCATCAAATATCTTGCACAAGACATGTGCCTTTGTTATTTTCTATTGGTAACATCCTAAATGGAAATACGATTCCAATGCATCTAACATTGACTTCCAATTTTAATTCAGTCAAATTTTAGACCAATAACAAGGCATTCTGATCAATTTGAGTAATTTGTGCATAATGTGCTTAAACATGCTTAAGAGCTAATTAACCAAATTAGAGCCTAATTAATAATTCCATGGAAAATTGTTGAATACTTGTTTTTATAAATGAATATTGAATATCTACATCATCAGGTGACCTCATTTCTTGGGAAGACATCCCTAGGCCATAAATGCCACAAATATCAGGTATCATGCCTCCCATGCCTCATCAAAGCCCTCCATGCCTCTTAATTGCTCCTCTATCCCAAATTTTTATGAGAATATTTATCAATTTTAATTACATAATTAGATTAATCCTTAGCCACACATCTCAATCCTGAGATGGATGATTCAGGTTGATTCTGATCAATCTAAAAAATCTATAAATATGAGGCCTTACCACATCATTTCTAAGACATGATTATGCAAAGTTATAATTCAAGATTGGTTATAAAAGCTTCATGAAACTAGTGTTACCATGACAAATTTATTCCAAGCCAAGCCAAAGCCACAAGGTGCCAAGGACAAGAAGAGATAGCTAACCCTCCTTTGATGAAGACTTCATGAGCACAAACTGAGCAAGCCACTATAACAAGCATTTTGGAGCATTCAAGGAAGGTAAAAGAGGGTTTATTTTTAATTTTAGTTGTGTGTTTTATTGATATTTGTTAACTAAACTCTCCCTAGTGTCTAGGACTAGAGATGTTATGCTAGTTAGTGTGTTTCTTTCATTTTGTTTTCATTTTAAAACTAACACCATACTAACCATCTTGTCTTGAGTCAAATTCCTAGTTCATAGTTTGTGGTAAACCATCAAAACCACTTGGTTGGTGGTTAGCCATAGGATAAAACATCATTGGTTATTATTAATCCATATGAAAACCATCACAGGTTTTTATTTAGCCATTTAAAAACCATTTTTCAAGTTTGTGATCCTTAGAAAAATCACACAATCATAATTAAGATGCAATACAGGATGATGTTCTCCCCATGTTCAGATTAAGGGGGTGAAACTAGGGATAATAATGTTAAGGGGGGGGGTTGAATGCTACAAATTAATATCTAGTAACATTATTATTGTATGTAAATTTAGATATTTACTGATAGGTAAATATAAAATACATGAGTTAGTTTAGATTATCATAAAGTAATACTTATGATTACATTATTGTTGTACAGGTAGGTTATTAGAAGTACTTGGTTATTTAGTTGAGAGTTTGTAGGTATTTGGTAATCCATTATTACAGGAAAGACTCTTCCTATATATTTGTGCTCCTATATGGTTTTCTAATATACTAGAATTATTATATTGTAAGAATATATTATTGTCATAATTTTTTTCTGTCTCTGTGTTTCGTGTTAATCTTTTACAGATATAAACTAGATCTATTACTATATGCATATTACATCAAAGGGAAACCACTCCCCTTACTCTTCATTTCTTTTCCCCCTTTGGAAGTCTAAATTTTATTTTAATTTATGTAAAAATAATAATAATATTGAAATCAACTTGTTACAATTTATCGCTACAAAAGTAGTGATTCAGTTTTTTATAATTGAATATAAAATATTCACTAATTTATATCTTAGCAATTACATAAAATAACCACATTGCAGATCTTATTTAAATAAAAATATGATTATTTAAAATAAAAATATAGGGTACAAATTATTCTTATAAATATTATAGGCAATGTATTATAATTAAGAAGAGTTAGAAATAAGGAAGAGATTTAGATGGGTTGGTTGTGCCTAGTGTCACTCGAGTTTGAATCTCGCTAGGTTCTTATAGGATAGATGTCATCAAACCCCTATTATATCCTAAATTTAGTTCATATATCTAGTCAAATAATAATTAATGGGTTGGATTAGGAGGAGACACTTCATTATTTAGGATAATAGATACAAAACCCACTCATTACTTCATAGTTTATGAAGTGGACATATAATGTATTGTTAACAAAATCCTCAATTTCACTTTTTATTTAGAAACTAGAATGGTGAGAGTGATTACCAACACCACTATATTTTGGGGATAAAAAGTGAGAAATGGAGTGAGAATAATTGTGAAAGGGCATGGGCAATGGTGACTATAATGACAAGATTGATTCACGGGTAATGGAAATTATAATGATGAGATTGATTAGATTGTTTGGATGCAAAAAAATAATTTTAAGGGAGAAAGGAGTGAACTTTGAATTGTAAAATTTTGTATAAAATAAATTTAAATAAAAGGGTCAATTTTTTTTAGAATGTATAATGCACAACTTAAGTGAAGTGTGGCATTTCATGTGTTAATTAATGTACATTGCATGGAAAAAATGTGATAATCAATGCATGTGGTTGCATGGTTATCACAATTCCCATTTCGACCTAACATGTACTAATTAATCCACTATGACCTATATATCCTATAAGATATTCACAAGCCTATTGGTCCCCACAACACTTAGAATTTAACTCCAGACTCAAAGTTAGTGCATAAATAGTTTCAACATATATTATTTGAATGTTCCACTCCTATTATTAATGGGGTTCAAATGAGACCTCAATAAATTCTATCCAATCAAAACTCCTAAATCTGTACTTTTAAGGCCCAACTAGAATCTAATTTCAAGTTAAATTTATTTTTCAAAAATGACTTAAAGGAAAGTCCAACCAAGTCTTATGTGACCTCAAAAGATGCTTAAAGTATTATAAACAAGGCATTATTAGATGAAACATCCAATATCCACAATTGGATCTAAGTTATCCCATTTGTTAGATTGTGCCATATCCAAATAGTCATAATAAACCTTATAAATTATTATAAAGGCCCAAAAAATCAACTAAGATTGATAAAAAATAATGGAAAAAGACTAGAGGTTCTAGAAGGGAGTAGCTTATAGTTCCACCTATTCATCCCCTAATTATCTAACGAATTTGATTAATGGGGCCACATGCTAAAACATGCTTTTTTAAAAAATATTAGATTGAAGATCTGACTTGTTCAAAACCACTGAATCACCACTAACTTACTTCCCTTTCACTACCACTAGAAACCTAATTCGACTCATCCACCCAATTATGTATATTTATGATGGCTCAGTGAAATATCCTCCTGAATGTGTGAATAACATATGCAAACACATGGCCACAAAAAAAATTTACCACATTATAGGGTAGTGACATCATAAAGTTAGACTTGAAAACTTTGAAATCAATTTGTCAATCCACTACCTATCTCTACCACCCTTCAATGGGATCTGAGCACACAGACCCATTTTTGGGGCTTAACACATGGGTAAGTTATTGGTTTGGGCTAAAATTCAAAATTTTGTAGTGAGCCTCTTTGACCCTTAAGCAGGCATAGAGTATAAATTAATTTGGAATTAAACTTTGACATATACCTATTCTTGAACCTTTGAAATCATTTATAAAATAAAATAATTTATTATATTCAACACTCTGAAGCCTAAGTATAACATATATATTATTTCTCTTTCAAATACAACATTCTAATAATGATTACAAAGTGATAAATATGTATAAGTAGCTCAAAACTTGCCTTAGCCATTTATGCAACTCTACAATTCCTTCTAAACAAAATGCAAATATTTATAAGGATCAAACTAATCATAAATAAAATATTACAAATTTGTATCAAGTTGATGTAAGTTCCAAGTTATTTGTTTATTTCTAGATGCATTTTAAAAGGCTAAGTTAAGGAGGGGCTTATTTCCCATCCTATTATCATCACTAAGAAGATTCATTTGGCACCCTTAAGTAAAGGACTCTCAACATTGATCATAGGTTGTACCGAAACAAGGAAGACTAAGCTAAGGTAAAGGATATACTCACTCTAAGAAGGAAGGGACATAGGGAACATATCTAGTTAGAACTCTATTCTCCTTACTGTAAACACTGGTACAAGTCTTATTATTTCAATTTTTTTAGTGTCATTTTGTGCACATATATCATTGGTTATAATTAAGGTCTTATTGGTGTTTTTTCATACTTTCTTCCTTTATAAGTGGTCCCATATTATTCCCTCCCTGATGATTTTAATTTTTTCTCTATTTATTTTGTGTTTGGAGGCCTCCCATTTCCTTCTATTCTTCATCTTCTATTTTTTTCACTTCTGGCATAGATTTAATGACCTATCAAAGGTGTCATGTACAAATTTGAAATCCCATTGAATGTGCCATGTATACATTCAACAAGACATCGTATGTGTTTTTTCTAATTTTGTGGGCCCTTATTCCCTCCTTCACCATTATTCAATGTTTAAACACATGCTTTTCATTTCTTGTGTGTTTTATTTGATAAATTGCACACCAATAGGTTCCTAATTTAAACTTCAAATATCTATATATACAAATCCTCCTAGAGGCATTTTAAAAAGGAAGTGTCAAGAGAAATATAGGAATAGGAACACTCTAAATTGTAATATTTTGTTCAAGGACTTGATTTTATTTTTAGCTATATATTATACCAAAAATAGGATTAATAAACTATCATGTTGTTGAATTACACTTAGGGAGAGAATACGAAGTTATTAATCTCACAATTCCATTCACATAACATAAGAAATACAATGGATTTGATTCTATGCATGTAAGATATATAGGTGCAACTCTTCAATGAGGTTACCCAAGCCATTTAACCCTTTCCATTTTAAAATCCTATTGTAATAATTTGTGGATAATTAGGTCAAAGGAAAAAAATAAGATAAATCAAACATTTTTACCTATCAAAATAGATAAAAAATGATAGAATTATGTTTGACCTCTAATAATGCATAGGCCTACAAATTCATATAACTTGAAAGGTAATGCAAGAAATATTTGATGGATGATTATAGATTTTGAGCTTACATATGGATCTATTCATCTACCTAACAAATATACACCGTACAGATTCAATGCTTTATTAAATATTCTTCTCAATTTTTGATAGTCAAAATTCATACAAAGTAGCCTAAACACCTACATAGTCTAGATCCTGTATCAAAAAATAAGAATAGTAAGTGTGTTAGATTCTAACCTTATGTGTCATTTCATTGATATTACTTGTATTGATCAATTCCTTATTCCATTTGTTCTTATTTTCAACACATTTATTATATCTAATTCTTGTTTTAGATTATTATATTATAGGTCTAGCCTATAACATAATTTTAATCATTTATACATGAGGTAATTACCCTTAAACCATAAATAATTAAAACATTTTGTTGAACTTGATCTTTGTAATCATCCAACCTAAAGTTTCATAACCCTCATCCTAAAAGGGTTTACATTTTATGGCTAGATTCTTATGATTTAAATTCATTGTTTAAAGTCTAACATTCTATTAATATTTTTTTGATTTTCAAATTTACACCCACCTCTAAAAAATTGGTGTTCAACTTTATTATTTGAATAAAAACACCTTATTAGGTTTTACTAAGGTTTGATATTATATTTCAAATATGGTTTTTCTTGTTTTTTTATTTTTGGATTTTTAAGGTTTCATATAAACTCTTTCCTTGCTTGTACCTTTTTACTAGGATTATATTGGTGTATATCTTAATTGTGTTTTAAATAAAAATAAGAATAAACTAATAGAACTTAAATAGATCTAAGCATACATCCATTAAAATAAAAAAAATCAGATCTATTTAAGAGCCTATGCTCATCAACATGTCCAAGTGTAAAAAATGAAACTAGACTGTGCAAATTAAATATAAAAGGTTAAGGAATGACCACCCTTGATTCATATTATGGAATTATATACCTGTAGAATGACTGTGTAGACTATTTATATTCTAATCCTAAAATATAAGACTCATAAATATCCTTTGCACAGACATAGATACGCTACAGGTTTATCTTGGGCATACTCAGCCTAGTCAAAATCAAAATTGTTTATCTATATCTATGCTACCTATTCTATCTTATGTAGGGTTTATGAACTTACATTTTATGTCACTAGTGCTTATACTTTTTTCAATGTTTGCTTCATTATTTTAATGGGTAGATTGTGTATAATTTATGATCTTCCTCTTTGACCTAGCTTGACACTAAAAAGGATAAAGAGTTATGGAGTCAGGAAACCACCAAAGCGGTGTTGTAAACTATGCATCTCGCATGCTAAAAAATGATCTAAAGATAAAAATAGAATCTATACAGTAAAATTAGAGAAACATTACTAAAAAAATTGCTAAGCTAATAAAACAATAAAAATGACATACACACAAGATTATATAGTACACATGATTTTACCTAGGAAAACCCTTTTAGGTAAAAACCCAACACAATAAGTCCTTTATTGTATTAATTATACTGTTCACAATATAATAATGTACTTTCAAGTTATGATTTTCACCTATAATATGTGTGAGTATATATAGGCACATCAATAGATAACTATCAAAGTGGTATTATATTACCATGGGTAGTAAAACCATGGGGTTTACAAAACAAGGGCTAAAGCCACCCAAATACATACCATATGGTCCCAAAAAATAAGTAGGGTATTGCACCGATCTTCAATTGGTCTAGGTATTTTCCCTGTCTTGATGGAAGGGAAGAAGGCCCCATTATGGATCCATAATATAGTAGAATGTAAACCATGGAAAATATCCAACACATTTCCAACAAAAATTGCATGAAGTTTTATGAGTGTGTGGATGGAATAGCTTGAGTGATAATCTTTAATCTTCTCTTGGCTAGAAGTAATAATACAACCATGTGCTAACTAATACCCTTATTTTTCATAAGGGGAATGATGAGATATCAAGAATAAAAAATCTATCACATGTATGTAAGATATGACTAAATTAAGCTCAAATTTAATTAGGAGGAATGAAGTTTGATTCTTGGCTCTAGGCTTGAAATTTGAAATTTATATTTAAATGTGTCTATTATATGTTCTTTCTCTTAGTGATTGAAATGACATGATAATGAATATGTATATATATGTTTATCTAGGATAATTTATGCACATTAGCTGAATTTAGAAATGATAAAGGGTGAGGTTAAAGGTGTAGAATCAACAACAATGGGTAGAAGGTCCCATAAAGCTAAAACGTATAGACATGTGAAGGGTAGACAAAATTGCATAGAGAATATGTCTGACCCTAATATGGCACAAGCTATATTTTTAAGTTACAACATGATAACATGTGATATATATTCCAAAAATGCTAACATATACTTTATGATAAATGTTAAACTATGATTTTTAGGCTCAAAGGCTAAATGATAACCTAAGTGGGACCAAAATGGACTAAGAAACATGCAAAAATGTGTAATTTTAGAAAACATAATAAAATGAGAATAAAAACCTTGTGCCAAATTTAGGTGTTTAAATTTGGCTTGATTAAAGATGGTTGTGTTTAGCCTTGGTTCACTTTCCCCTAGTCATTCATTCTTAGGGTTCAGTTTCTTCTCTTATCTTATGGATAGATTAAATTCACATATTATATTCATTTTTGAAAATGTATGGGGATACTTGGTTTTTACATGTTTTTAGGCTTGCTCAAGTGGTTGTTATACAAATTTTTATCATTGTTTCCATGTTTATTTCTTAACATTTATCATATAATACTAGCTTATGGATTGAGACATGATAAGGTATTTTATGATACTTTATATGATGATACCCTATCACTTGATATATGTTATTTCCATCATCTTAGTGATGAACCTTATATTATTGATTATATGATGATTCACTATGAATTAGATGTTATAACAATACAAAGATTTAGGGAACAAAATGTCACACTCTCTCCTCTATTTTCTCAAGAGAAAGTCAAGGACAACATATAAATCACTACTAATGTCTTTAATATCCCCCTTCTCATTCTAGGAATAAAATTCAATCACCCAAGCCTTATGATATTGTCAACCAAATTTAGAATACCCAAGACAAGATTTATGTTGTAGAATTGCTTAAGTAATCAACTATTTTCAAAGACATATTGTGTGATACCTAGCATGATGTTATTACACCAAATTACACACATCAAAAATATTTTGATTAGATTGTTAAATATTTAAAAAGTAGCAAACACCTTATCCCCTTTGATATAGAGGATTTATTCTCTAAATAAATTACTTATCAAAACCTTCCTTTGTACATCAAGTTAAAATCAATCGTTTGAGAATCAAGAGGGTCTTTGTAGATAATGGTTCAAGATTGAACATGAATAATAAGGCCTTATTTAATGCATTTATAATTGATCATAATTAATTATCACCTTCGGAGATGGTCATCAAAGTATTTGATAACCGACCATAAAGTCCCTTATGAACAATTATATTGAACTTAAATTTTGGGCCTAAAACTCTACCTAAGAAATGTCAAGTAATATATTATGAATTTAGATATTATATTTTTATTAGAAAATCATAGATTAATGATATGATTTTCATCCCATATAAATTACATAGATGATTATATTTATTACATGAGGGATACATTGACCATTTGTCTTGTGGATGATGTCCTTTTCTAGAACTGTAAAGTTGA
The DNA here is from genome assembly GCA_037957365.1 of Torreya grandis. Taxonomy (NCBI): domain Eukaryota; kingdom Viridiplantae; phylum Streptophyta; class Pinopsida; order Cupressales; family Taxaceae; genus Torreya; species Torreya grandis. Next base: position 66,508 of record JARHVA010002680.1, read on the forward strand.
GGAACACATGAAAATTATTATTCCACACCTCAACATACCTTATACAAAGATCACATTGCCTCAACATTATATTCACAAATAAAAATACATACACATGATATGTATGAATCTAGAAATACCAATGATGATTCTCATGCCTAAGACAATAACAAATGTGATGATTACAAACCTCATAACATATATGAATATTTTTTAGTTTTACATGATGTGGTCATGGTGAATATAGAGAGGGAATTCATATATTTAGCATTGGATAATTATATTGTACTCCAAAATACTATGGGTGACCTATCCTATATTCCCTGATCAACGACATAATGTCTTCCATGGCATAAGGGTAAGTAGTCTTTGATAAATAATTATTTCAAACCAATCAACCCATGAAATATAATGGTGCATCGAAAAACATTTTACATAAATATGGAAAATGTTACACTTTTTCAAAGAATATGGGATCTAAAGGTAGTGGGTTATGGCATAATGAACAAGGTATTACATATCCAATAGTCATCATTAATCAATTCAACCTAGGTCTTGGATTAATTTAGACATTACAACTAAATAGAAGCATTTCTAAGAACGTGATCAAAATTTTAATTCTAATTATAAGTATTGTGATTCAACATATAAACCTTTACATACTCACTTTTCAAAGTATAATACATCACATAAAGATTATTTTTTCATGTTACACCTTGATAACTCATACATCATGAGATAATTGATGAAAATGCTTCACTTGAGCTACTTTCTCTTGATAAATTTTTTAATTATGAATCCCTTTAAAATTATGTGGGCTATTATGTTGATTTACCATAATTTCATCATGAATCAAGACTCCCTCATCCAATTAGTACTCATGCTTAGTTTGTTGAGTGTAAGCCTTATATTATGGAATATGACATCCCTTTAAATAGTTATAATTTAAAAATTAAAATAAATAAATAAAAAATTTACCTGCTATGTCATACATTGAGGACCACTCCACATGACTTAACGAAGCGATTAAAAAATTCAACCATGTTACTAAAGAAGATACTAAAGTTGTATTACTTAGTGAATTATTTATGCCTCAAGAAGATAAAGACCATAGATAAATTTTGATAAAATTTCCTAAGTTATTTGATTGGGCTTACTTTGACATACTCGATATCAATTTATCTATCATGGTTCATAATCTAGTTCTCCACCCAAATAATGAACCAGTTAATAAAAAGATTCAAAATATGCATCCTAAATTTTATTTATTGGTTAAATATTTAAAAAAAATCCATTAAATGTGGGGTATATCAAACCCCTAGATTATTCACCTTGGATTTCCAACATTGTCCCAGTTGCAAAACCCAACGAGCGCATACACATCTTCTCAAAATTTACATATTTAAACAAGTCTTGTCCTAATGATGACTTTACTCTACCCAAACCTGATATAATTTTTGATTTTACCACTGGGTATGAGATGTTATTCTTCATGGATGGATTTTATATATATAATGTGATTAAAATAAATCTCACAAATGAATACACAATTGCTTTCATTGCCCCATGCGGCACACTCTACTATGTTTTCATGCCTTTTAAAATTTAAAATGTTGGTGATTCTTATCAAAGGGATATGAATCACATCTTTCATGATTACATGCACAATATTTTTAAGGATATGTTGATGATATTTTGGGAAAATCAAATAATTATAATGACCATGTTAAATAATTCCAAAAGATATTTGAACGATTGTGAAAATATAATGTCTAGTTAAATCCTAAAAAGTGTGTCATTGGTGTTATATTTTCAAATTTATTGGGTTTTGTTATCTCTAAACACAATATTGAGGTTGATCCTAATAAATTAAAAACCATTGTTGATATGCCTCTATGCATATGATGAAAACAATTGAGAAGTTTATTAGGTAAAATCTAGGACATTCAACGATTCATAGCTTAGTTAGTAGATAAAACCCATCTATTTTCTATAATTTTATGCAAAGGCACCAAGTTTTAACGGGTTAAAAAATTTCATCATTATTTTAGTGAAATTAAGGAATACCTAGCAAACCCATTGGTCATGATTTTGCTTATCCTAGATAGACTACTACTACTATACATATCTTCCACTAAGCATGCCTTGAATAACTTGTTAGCATAAAATGATGATGTTCATAGAGAAATATTTATTTATTAAATTACTCACACATTGATTGATTAATAAATTAAATATAACTCAATGGAAAATTTTTACTTATTTATTATGTTCACTACATAAAAATTAACACATTTCATGCTTAATACAAAGACTCATGATATTACAAACATTGATTCTTTAAGGTATATTATGTTTAAGACTTACTAGTATATATGCATAGCTAAGTGGATCATGCTACTCTTATAATTTTATCTTATGTTTATATAGTATAAATAAGTGAAATAGCAAGTTACTACTGATTAGCTCACCTTGGCTCCTTTATTTGATTAGACTCCTATGAATGACAATTTTTGAGATGAGTTTATTATGTGTCCAATGAAAAAAGACATGAATAATGTAATTTTATGGGTCAAAATATGCTTCAAGTGTTGGGTCAAACATTATTTCAGTGACACCCTTTATTTATACCATGACACTAACATATCGGTTGAAATTTGTATGTACCAACATTGTAACATAATATGAAGCTTTGATTCTAGGTTTAAATGCCATTTGTGCTTTAAAGATAAAATATATAAAATTTTAAGATGATTATAAACTTGTCATAAATATAGTCATAGGTTATTTAAAAATAAGGAATATAAACTAATCCATGTTGATATCTAGTACACATGTGATTGTTTGCTTTGATAAATTTGAGATTGGAAACATTCCTAGAAGAAATAATCAAAACATTGACACTATGGCTAGTGTTGATTCACTTGTCCCTATATATATTATATATGATCATATTATAATTGTAATGATAAGTTATATTTATTATCCATTGATAGTTACACGAACAACTAGAAGTGGTATACAAAAATATATAAAATTTTATTTTGAGACTATGCATGTGATTTTTTCACAAAATGACAAAATGAAATTTAAAAGATATTCCATTTAATATGTTGTCATTGATGAAATTATTTTTAAGAGATCCTTAAATATTATTTATATGCCTTTGGAAATAAGAAGCTAAAATTTCCTTATAAGAGGTTCATGATAGAGAATGTGGTGACCATATTATTTGATAAATAATGTCATATAAATTATGAATGGGTTACTATTGGAATTATATGGAACATGATTGCAAAGAATATGGAAATGTTTGTGAGAAATTAAAAGGAGAAAATAATATAACACACACACCATCCTAATAATTACAACCCATTATATCTCCTTGGTCATTTTCTATTTGGGGTTTAAATCTAGTCGACAAACTCAATCCAACATCATCAAAAGGTCACAAATTTATCATTACAACTATTATATATTTTACTAAATAGGTTAAAACCATTCCTTTAGAGTATATCATGGGTGATGACATTTTTAGATTTATAATGACACACATTATTTATTGATTCAATATCCCATTTGTGATTATTATGGATAATGGTTCGTCATTCAAGAATAATAAAAGAAAGAATCTTTGTGCTAAATATAAGATTCGACATATATTTTATAATCCTAGGGTGATGGTCATGAAAAAGGTACAAATAAGATAAATGGAACATACTAATTGAAACTATTACTAAACAAGGTGAATATTGACATAAGTATATTATCTACACCTTATGGGATTATTGTATGAGTGTTAGAACAACTAAGGGGGCAACCCATTCTTCTAGTGTATATGGTAAAAAGTTAGTTATTCCTTTCTATATTGAGATTTATTCTCTATATGTATCCCTTAAATGCCTTATCAATGAAGATAAATATAGATAAAAATGATTACGTCAATTATAAATGCTAGATAAAGAACACATACATGCTCTAGAGCACCTAAGGATTTATCATAATTTCTTAAAGAGAGATTACAATAAAAATATTAAACATGGAGAATTCAATATTGATGAATTGGGGTAGTAAAATAAAATAAAAAGAGTATGAATTTAGATAAGGAACATAAAGGAATTTTAATACCAAATTAGCTAGGACCCATTTTAATTACAAAAATTTTGGTACAAAGGATTATCACATGGCTACATTAGAAGGAAAATATCTGAAGACTCTAATGAAAATCATGCAATTGAATCATTTATATACACAATCTTAAACTCTAACATAATGGGAATCACATCTGTAAATTCCTCATGAGTTATCATCATTTATGTCTTATGCCGATGAGGAACAACTATTATTTATAAAATTTCCATGCTACAATTATTGCCTACTACCTATGAGTTTCTCCTTGAGCTTTGTTAATACATATCTGATATGAATATTTTCACATCCTTATGTCTCATATTTTTTCATTACTTATATACTTGGACATGGAATTACCTTGCATATATCTAGTCACATGATGATTTATATATATGATACATCTATTAATATATTTTTACATATTAGGGACATATTACTTGGCCCTACTTTACCTAGACATTGAAGGAAGAGTATCCTTGATTATCTCCTTGAGCTTACTATTATCTATATTTTATGAGTATAGAAATTAAAATGGGTCATAAATTCATTCCCCATCACTTGACTACATTGGGGCATGTTTTTGGCCCATGGTATCTCTTCCTCAAATGAGGGTGCATACACACATCAAAATTTACAAGATAATATATATTATATATGATTTGATACTAACATGACACTGGTTTATCTTACCATTCATAGTGGGGCATAGTGTTTTATCTCACTTACACTTCCTTAAGTTAATATTACTATTTAAAATACATGATGATATTTTACAATGGTTAATTACACGTGTTTCTATGATTTTTCAAGGATCATAACAAGCTTAAACTATATTATATAACAATACATGTATATAAATCTTTATTTTGAGAAAAGTGTTTTCAAGAACAAATTTTATAATCCATAACCTTAAAAATAGGCATATATCTAGATATTTTATCCAATTTTTTTAAGGAACGAGAGAAAAGGAGTAAAGATCGAGCAAAAATGAGTGGAATTGAGAAAACATTGAGTGATATGAGCATCATTGAATGAAATAAAGTGAAATTAAGGTGCCAAATATGGATATATGGCATGTATCTATGTATTTAATCAATAAATTGAATTGAGTTTTCAATACTTGCTCTAAAATTTATAATCATTAGAAACGTGTGATAAGATTTTGTTTTTACTACTTACAACAACATGGTTCATACACCATCATGAGTAGTCATTCCTATGCTCTTTTATATATATATATTTTTAAAATTTAATATATTTTCATTGATTTAATATGACATTAATTACTTGTCGGAAAATGGCCATTGCTTATAGGTATGGTATAGTTTTTCAAACATCTAAAGTATGGGTGAAATTTTACTTAGGATTTTTATCCTTCATTATCTAACTATGTATATGTAAGTATTTAAATTATTATTATTACTTGACATATACATGAAATCACATCACATATGCACATAAAACTAGGGGCATTATGCATACACCTAATTTTTGGTATAAGGCTCACTATTTTATTTTTTTAGTGTCATTTTGTGTATATAGGATCATTAGATTGAGTTAGGGTCTTATTGGTAATTTTCCATGTTTTATTCCTCTCTTCATGGTCCCATATTATTACCTTTTAAAAAATTATATATGTATGTGTGGGTGTGTGTGTGTTTTGAGGCCTCATGTTTCCTTATATTCTTCATTATCTATATTTTTATATTTTGGTATGAATTTTTTGGCTTGCATAATGTGTCTCATACAATTTAGATGGCCTATGGAATGTGTTATTTATATTTTTATGGGCATGTGCACCATTTCCTTTTTTTCTTTGATGTTTTCACCCATGATTGGTCCTTACATTTTTCTTGGTTAGATCATGTGAAAATAGGTTCCGAATTAAAACATAAGACACACACACGCACACACATGTATATGTATATAAACACATGTATGTGTGTAAAAATACTCTTAGAATAATTAAAAATAATAATCAAGAGGAATTCACGTCTAGGCACACTCTAAATTACTAATTTTATGCTCAAGGACTTGAAAATAAGGTTTTAGTTGCATCTTGTACCAAAATAAGAATTAATAGAGTGTCATATAGTTGAATTAAACTTAGGGAGATAAGACATATATCTTAATCTCATGATCCCATTAATAATATGTAAGAACTACATCAGCTCAAATTTTGTGCATATAATATATGTAGCTGAAAATCCTTAATGATATTTTATGAGACATCTAACCATTTATTTTTTATACTTCTCTTGAAATAATTCATGGAAAATTAAGTCAAATAAAGATAATAATATAAATCATACATTTTTTCTTAAAAAAATAAAGTAATCATATAGTTATGCTCAGTATATAATAGTGCATAGGCTTATAAATTTGAAGAAATTCAAAAGTAGTGAAGGATATATTCAACACCTAAGTATAGATGTAATGCCTACATAGGGACCTATTCAACATCCTAATGAATACATACTGTATATATTTGGAGCTTCACCAATATTTTCCTATCATTTTATAATTCCATACTTCATAAAAAAGTAACCTAGACACTTGCACAACCATGATCCAGTCTCAAAAATCATAATAGTAGCCATTGTGTGTTAGATTCTAGCATTCTTTTTAATTTCATTACTATTTATTATATAGGTTAATTTATTGTTTTGTTTATTCTTATTTTTAGTTCATTTTTTAGATTTGATTGTTGTTTTAGACTATTATATCAAAACTATAACTTAAGCCATAATTTTAATTGTTTGTGCATGTGGTAATTATCATAGAACCATAGATAATCCAAAGACATACATGTATGAACACTTATACACATCATGCCAAAAGTCATAAACACATAAAATCAACAATAATGTTTTCCTTAAAGGAATATGGTATAAGGGAGGAGGTTGGAAAATCTCAAGCTTAGATGGATAATATGTGTATGATTTATAACTCCATTCTAATGGAATAGACACACATGTGCATAAATACTAATGCCATTATATGGATGAGACGTAAAGTGTGTGGGTCATAATACTATTATAAATAAAACACACATATTAAAATAAGAAAGGATGGCTATGAATGTAACCCTTATATATTCCATCAATACCCTTTGATTATATCTAATAGAAAAAGGAAAAAACATGACTCATAATGCCTCTAATAACTCTACAAGAAATAGCCTCATTAAGCCCATTTTGGTAGCTTCACATCATTATTTCAAGTCACTTAATAATATAAAAACTAGAAATGAAAGAAGAAGGAAAATTATTCCTAATAACCTTAATAGTGTGAGAAATTATTTACAGCCTAGGACCCAACATGCATAAAAATTAAGTAAATGATTGCAAGCTAAGAGGCCTTGCAAATCCATAGAACTTGTAATTTTCAAGAAAAGGGAAATAATATATTTTAAAAATATTGAAACAACCATGACCTATCCCAAATAATCCACTAACTTAGGTATTCCACTTGTAAATATAATATCCCATCCTTAAGGATTTAGAAACAAAGTTATAACACCTATATTGAGAGATCCTTCTCTATCTCTCCAAGATTTAGCTCCAAATCTAACTTTCATAAATGCAAAAGTATGAAAAATGATGGATTTACATCTAATTATATGGAAATAACATAAATCCTTGGACAATGGGAAGGAAAAACTTTTCCCTTCCCATTCTCAAGTCTCTCTCCTAAAATTATTCAACCTCATAATGTCCCTTAAAAATGTATTAAGTCCAACTTACAAGGAACATGGGAAAGCATGACCCTCTTACATCCAATTAATGATCTCACTATCTAATGGAATTAATGAGGCATGAAATACCCTAAAACTCTCCAAAATTCCCTAAAAACACTCCTAAAACAAAGTCAAGAGTCTTTTTTGTAACCCTTAAAGTCACTTAACTTTCTTTTCATACCACATTAAAAGTGGGTTTCCTTCTATATCCAAAATTTTCAAGTTGGGCCACATTTATTCACTCATTTATGCCCCAAATTTAATATCTTAAGCTTTATATAAATCTCATGGGTAAGTGTAAATGGGTTTGAAGAGTGATAGGGGTCTAAATAATGGAAAAAGTTCATAATAATGAAAACTAGCTCACAAAACTATGAAACTTACTAAGTGATAATATTCTAACTTCAATCACCCACATGTTTTAGTATTTACATGATAAATGTAGTAAAAGATACCTTAGATGGCCAACCTATAATATTTTACACACCAAAATGATAAAGACAAATCAAATAAAATGCAAAGTCAACACAATAAGCAATAGACACACTAAATGATGCAGAGGAAAACTTTTAATCAACACTCACTTGTATTGTTACAATTTGTTCATTCCTTGAGACAAATGAAGTCAATACATATTTTAGGGTTTATTTATTTTTTTAGGGTTATTATGGTCATATTAATACTCATTCATGTCCTCTTTGATCTCCTAAATAGTCAACTCATCCTCAAAGTATAACTATTTCATCACTCTATGCTTCTTTCCTTTGTTCTAGCCTTCTTGTAACCTTTTTTACACTTTTTTCAATTATACGAACAAATGGAGATTGAAATTTGGAATATAAAATTATTTTTCAACACACTCTATTTAATTCCTTCTCTATAAGAATTTTCTTGGTCTAATTCTACTCAAAAATGCACTGTTCAGACCTTGTCTAAACCTAATTAGGTATCTATACCCCTGTTTCAAGCACAATTACCCCAATATATACATAAAAAATCCATACAAGTTTAAAAATTTCAAAATATTTTAGAAATCATCAATACCCAACTAATAACCAAATTTTGTGGTTTTTGATTAGTGGTAACTCCTACAAAGCAAGATCTTGTTTTGAAACCCTAACATAGGGTTTTAATAGACTGTATTAACCTGAGAAGGAGAATTTTGGAGTACTAATATTCCAACTGAGTTTTAATCCTCTGTGAAAGCTAATTAAGGTCTATTTTTATTCCCCACATGTTACTAAATGTTTAAAAACTTTAGAAAGGACCTCTATTGTCCACGTAACAAATTTTGAGTTTGATTGTGTGTGTTTTCACAGTCACCTATAGAGTCTATATTGATTTCAAACAAATAAGTATTAAAAAAACTAAATATATAAGAACATTAAGAAATTAGTGTGAAAAAATTACCAAAACAAAATGAGCATTAGAATGAAATCTTTATATGTTCTTTCTTCAACATTTAATCTTACACAGTCATCTTTGTTGCCCAAACCTAGGAAAATAGGGTTTGTAACTTTTCATTCCAAAAATGATAACTTATTATTTATTTTTATTGGAAATTTTCTCATATAATTATAATCAAAATATTTATCCAAAATACATCTACATTATTCTAAAATCCTATAATTACTCTAACTGAATTTGGATTCTTCCAACTATCATTCAAGTGCTAACTAAAGTACATAAACATTCATCAAGGTTCATATTTATTTAAACACATGAATTATGATACATGTTATAGTAGCATGGTCCCTTCAAGAGTTAATTATAAAAATTCCATTAATTTGATACTCTTCCAAACACACTTGAAGCTCCTACACTAGGCCTCTCTAATTCAAAATTTCAAAAAGTCCAATTTGGCAGGAAAAACCAAAGTTGAAATTCTGAGCACTTAAAGCTAAACTAATAACAAGGAATGAAAACTTAGAGATTATATAAGAATTATAATACCCATATGACTCATAAATAATTAAAACACATCCTATCACCAATATCATCTCTTAATTGAGACAACTAAAGATGCCCTTGCAGCACTAACATAATGCTTGAAATCAATAATTATGTCATTAAAAATATACCTCATGAATTAATAAATCAATATGTAAATAAGTGCACATATTTACCACTCAAAAAGTATCCATTATACCCATATACCAAAACAATCCCATATAAGTTCACTAGGTCAATTAGTTAGGAATCCCACAATGTCTGTGTATAATATGACAAGATGTAAATAATTAATCCACTTGGACATACACAAATATGTAAAACAAACTATCTAAGATCCAATAATATAGTATTAGTACCTCATACCTTAAAATATCTAAAATTAAGGTCTCGCACAAAATGTAAGAACATTGAAAATGGGAATAAATAGGCAAAGTAAAAATTAAGCCTTACATTCCCTCCCCTTATTTCAAATTTCTCTTAGAATTCACTAGAAAGGTGATAACATAGGTCAAATTAATGTACCACAACCTACCAAGTCACTAATTTCTTAACCCAATATTATCACTCACCTATGATTACTAAGATCTAATAGGTCTTAATGGTGTTAAGAAATCACAAAAGTCTCCAAATTTAAAGGAAGATCAACTTTGTGAAAAGGTGATCCCCACTAAAAAGCATATTTTATGTATAGTTTGATTTAATGACATAGTTATAAGGTATGAGCACATATGAAACAAGAAAAAGTGTGTGTAAGTTGGTTATGATTCAATGGTAAGATAAAAAAAAAGGTGGTATAAATAAACACAATATCATCAATGATAACTACGATAATACACAAGATTCCACACTCTAAAGTAATAGATCAGACTTAAGTGATAAATAAATTAACCATACCCAATAAATGTAACATAGAATATTTCCTTGGGTTTCTTCCCACATCTAAACTATTACTCCCCAAGGTTACTTAACTAGTGGATTACACAAAGAATTCACTAAGTCCTAAGAACCATATAGTCAAATAAGGAGTATTCAATTTTACAAAACCACTCATCTCTATTACTCTCCCAAATATTAGGAGGAAAATTTTCATGTTATTAATAACATAAAACTAATAAAAAGAGCTACAACAACCCCATGACCTTCTAAAATGAAGGCTGCAAGTAATAAAATCTAATAACATGTATTAAGGTTATCAAATAAGCTAAGACTAACATCATGATTTCTAACCTAGTACTCCCATAGTCAAAATAAGTGATCACGATCACAAAAAATGTACACTTAACCAAGGGAAAACAATTTACAAATATAGTAATTGGAATAAATATACAAATGACTAAGAAACCTAATTAAATCTAATAAATAAAAAGGATGAAAATGATAAAATAACCCAACCTAATAAAAAATGAATTAAAGAAAAATAATAATTTAAGAGCTCCAAAATTCAAGATAGGTTTAAAATAATAAAGGATAAATAACGTCAAAATCCAACTAGATGGAATCCAATAAAAATAAATGATTAAATAAACAACTTACAATCTTAAGTCAATCAAGAGGAAAATTTTCCAAGGTCTACAACACAAATGAAACTCACAAATTCACATGAATAAAACACATATAACTTGGTTTTGGAGGGCCACCAAGAGGGAGTAGGGAGATAAAGTACAAAAATCCTATAAAATAACTTTTCAATACCTCTATGAGGTATGAAGTATGCATAAAAACTCTACATTACCAAGGTGTCACACACTTACACCAAAAAAAAGTACCAAAATACACCTTATATTTCTCACTAAAGTGCATTGATAAACACGTAGAGGCATTATGTTGCTTTAGCTTCCACAACCTTGTTAGCCCACATAAAGTAAAATGCTCTATCCTAACAAGGTTGAGGGAGGTAGGAGAATCTATATGAAGAAGTACATGGGTTAAAAATAAAAATAAAATGAGTCATATATAATCATATAAAATATAAATTCACTTAAAATTCCTATGCTGTTAATAATAAAAATTAAAGAGTGCAAATTCTTCATAAGTTTGACATACTTACTTGAACCAAAAAAATTCCCTTTTGCTAGATGTTATAATTAGTTGTAAAAAATAAAATAAAAATGTGGCAGAAACTACTAAAATCTAATTATATCACTCTTTTGGGACAAGGAGGGTGATGAAACTTAAGTGTGGTATAAGTTATCAAGGGATATAATGGGATCCCACCCTAGGAATGACATATTCAATGCACTGAACCTTTATAAAAAATATGCACACTTTACTAGTTTAGTGACAACTTGTTCTTACACAAACCTCAAAAATATAATACAAGTGGCCCATGTAATCCACCTTAAAATGATAAAGGGTAAAAAAATAACAAAGGGTGATTGATATAAAGTAATTAATAAAGGTTCTAAAATCCTTTGTTAATGAGGCTCATGAACTCTACTAAGGTAAAAGTCTACCACAAAAGGTCATCATTATGAACTCATAATGCCTAGTTTATGGGATATATCATTTAACTCTATGAAGAGAACATGGGTTTCCTATGGGAGAAAACTTAGATAAATAAGGCCTCTCTCCTAAAGGGTTCCTATAGCTTTTTGCTAAACTTTTCCAACTTAGATGTCATATTTAGTTTGGTGTTCTTGAAATCAACTTTCTATAAAGGACTGGTAAAACATGCAATCAAACTTTCTTGGGAATTCTAGGAAACTTGTAAAAAAATCAACGACAACCAAGAAAAATAAGGGGGAAACATCCAATAAGGAGTCAAGGCCAGAATAAAAATCCTTAGTCATCAAAATTTAAAACAAATATTGAATCTACCTAATAAATTTAATGTTATGAATCAATAATATACAAGGTACGTACTCCTTAACAAGTCAAAAATAAGGGTAACCTTCACATCACAATGTTTACACTAGATGTAATTAGAATAAAAAATTATCTCTAATTGGAAATGTAAAATATTAAAATTTGATATAGGAAGTTAAATAATATAACATACTATAAATACAAATATATAAAAAATTTACAGAAGTTGTAAATTTATAAAAATGGAAATCAGGGTTAGGGTTAGAGAAATGTCCTTGAAAACTAATTTATTTCAATATTTGTTATTCACTTGTTGACTATGATTGTCTATAAATATTTATAAGAACTTGAGAAACACATAGTTAATTGAAAAGCATGACTTTATATATTCTAAGACAAGGACATTAGTGGTGGACAATGTCACAATGTGTCATTGTTTACTACTATGATTATGACCAAATAGACTGTGCACCATATTTGAAAATATGGGATTATTCACCCTTGTTTATATGTTGTTTGATTATATATAGAGCCTGTTTAGATGCATGGATGAATTTCAAAATCAAAACACTAGCCTACAAAAGTACACAAAATAAGGTCAAATACAAGAGGGGGAAATTTGAGGAATTGATACGTGGATAAACTATCCTTAGAAAATCCCTTGTTAACTGAGTGTTGCCTATATATTCTAAGTGGATCTCAGGGCAATGTATTTATCTATTTAGGGAAGATCATGTGAATACAAATAGTAAGATTTGATTAGAATGTTTGATAAATGATGCCTTTAACCTATAATAAAATAATGTTAGGCTTGGCTAGGGACTGTGGTATTATAATATAATTACAATAATAGTATTTATTTAGAATATATATGCTTTTTTTAAGTAAGATATAGTAAGAGAACTAGGGGTTTCAAGTGTGACCCTTGATGTGATTTTATAAGTGAATCTTTCCAATATTTCTAATAAATGACTTATTTGTTTACATGAGAGATCCATTATTAAGTGTGTCATTTTGAAAATATGATCATTAGAGAATTGTGGAAAAAATATGAACTATGGGACAATGACATAGTGTATCCTTGTCTGATAGTTCAGTCTTTTCCAAGAGGGGCAAAGGCTTCTGAAACCAAAGTGACAATGAAGTATATGTTGAATAGGGATGAATAGGGATTGAATATGGAAGTCTTGAAGATAAGCACATTAATTACAAGACTTTTAAGGCTTCCTTATATATTATGGGTTATCAAAATGGTGGATTGAACAAGGTAAAGGTGTCAAAGAAAAACATTATCAAACATTTATTAATTAAATTCTAGTGTCTACACCCCCTATATTCTTGTGATGCATAACATTATTAGAGTAAATGTAATGTGATACCTAAGTGTGTATACACACTTTTTCTTTGTCATGGAGATGTGTATGACCCCTTGTTGAGGCATGTGGGAAAGTGTTGAAATTGTGGTGAATTGAGAGTGACCAAGTCTCAATTTGAAGAATCAGTGAAGAATCTTGAGTTGGAAATATTATATGATCCAACCCTCATATAATACCCTATAATTATTTTGAAGAGGTGGAAACCAATAAAGTGGTTCACTAAAGTGAAACTAAGACATGGAGAATCATTAAGTTTAACCATGGCTCACTTGTTGAGATAAAAAGAAGAGGTGGGAGCTAGTACATGGCTCAATAAAATAAAACCAAGATGTGAAGCATCACTAACCTCAAACATGGTCCATTTGTAAAATATGAATCACACTCCTGTAGATAAATATAGATTAAAACTATAAATTCTTGAAACTTTGATTGATTTGAATTAGAAAAATAATTTTTTTTTGTAGTAGCATGGACACATTAAAAATGATAGAGTTGAACACAAATTAGATAATATTAAAATCACTCAGATTATTAAATATCAAGAGTACGTTATATATATTGAAGAATTCCTTTATTTAAAGAGTTAATCATGATCCCCAATCCCCTAAATCACTCAACTTATCCTTATTAACTCTTGCTAACACTAATACATGTGAGTAAATGATCACTTTTTACACAAACTCTCATAATTAATCTCACACATAAATGTTAACCCATACAAATAATTCTAATGTGAGTACTAAAGTTATTATCATTCCCCCATTTAGTACTTACATGGGCATATGTGTTTTAAAAGACTATATGAAGGTAAAGAGGGAAAAAATATTCACCTACATCTCATCAACCATTCATTGATGGGAACACATCAACCTAATCAGTGTCAAAATTATGAACATGAATCATCTACCTCTCATCAACCATTCATTGATGGGAAATCATCAACCTAATTAGTGTGGGAACTATGAGCATGAATCATTTGCCTCTCATGAACCATTAACTAATGGAACTCATCAACCTAATTGGTATGGGAACTATAAATAATAACTCTACATCTATTCAACCTTCACTCTTGTATCTATAAGACATAGTAGTTCACAAAGAAGTACAAAATTTAAAATATAGGAATTATACCACTTTTTTTCACACATACAATAACATCAAGATAAAAACATGAAAATATATCATAATCAACCCAATCATTAGTGGCTAAAGAGAGGATGATGAATGCCCTACAACCTCCATTTCCTCCAACATATAGTTGGATTAGCTGAGAAAGATACATGGATCTTGAAGTTTAGTTTCATGTTGATGTATGAATATATACCTCCCCACATGATTAACAAATTGACATCATGTCAGGTTCCCCCAATTTTACATTTGTTACAAGAATATATTTTTGACATTTTAATATTGAATATGATCATTATAGACTCTTGGTATTGACTCAACACATCATAAAATGACTTCTTTAAATGAACTAAATAAACCCACTAGAGTATATTTATTGACTGCTTAACCTATAACACATAATACTCACATGGCCTAATAACCAAAAATGAAACAAACCAAATGTTAAAGTGACTTAACATAATAATAACGATTACAAAATAGAATTAAATGACATTATACATTTATAATTGACTCTACTACCATACAACTTAATTTTAATAGATTTTAAACTAATGACTTGAAAACCATTTTTAACATGTAGACTAGTTTTATTCATTAAAAACAAATTTTACATATAAAAGACTTACATTTCAAAACCTATAATAAATTTATATGCACATGAATAGAATATAATATAGGATCATTAGAGGGTCAAATGAATGTGGGTGAAGTGAAGGCAAGTTGAAGGTGGATGGTGGATCATGTACAGGTTAGGCGAAGACTGATATGATGAACACAATGGTTATGACATGGAAAAATGTTTTGCTTTAGATCTGATCGATGTGACAAGGTCATAGAGAATAATATGAAAATAAAGATATGAGAATTACACGTGGAAGGCAAATTTTTTCAAAGGGTGGATAGATCAATAATTTGACGGGTTTGAATTCTCACACATAAGGCATGGATGCAATAAAGAAGTTTTATTTATTTATTGATATGTCTGAGACAAATCCAAATAATGCCAAAAAAATGATCAAAATACTATGGATGAAGATGTTATAAGCTAGAAAAAAACCTTGATAGGGTAGGATGGTCAAGTAAATAGAGACAACTATATGGATATGGAAGTTTTTCATCAGGAGAACAATAAGTCACATGTCTGAATGTAAATTGCAAAAGATGTAACAACAAGAAATCAGAGGGCAGGTGCCAATTAAAACACACATAAGACCCTTGAATAAAACATCACATCCTAAATTAGAATAGATCTTGATTAGCTCAAAAATATTCACAAAAATAATAAAATCTCTCCTCTGATAGTCTTGTTTGCTATTCCTACTACTCACAATGAATACATATAAATTATGACTCTCATGGCTAACCCGCTTTGATAATAGACATTACAAATGGTAGATCTAAACACAAAATATAATAATAAAAATCACTTAGATTATTAAATATTGGGAGTATATTATATATATTGAATAATTCCTCTATTGAAGGAGTCAACCATGATCTCCAATCCCCTAAATCACTCAACTTCTCCCTATTAACTCTCATGAACACTAATCAACATGAGTGATTTCTCAAATTTTACACACTCTCATAATTACTCTTACACATAAACATTAACCCATATAAATAATTATAATGTGAGTATTAAATTTCCTATTAGGATATGAATGCATATCATGCCCCTTGTATTGTATATAGTGCTAATTTGATCTTTCTTGAAAATTACTTGAAATATTGTAACTGTTTTCACATAATTATATCTATGCTCGAATATCTATAAAAATGGAGTGCGTAAGCAATCTAAAATCTCAAAAAATATGAAAATTATGATTTTTCATATTATAAACTATAAAATATGAAATGTATTGCTTGTAAAAATTTATAGATAAGCCCATTATGATGCCCCTTTTTGTAATGAGAGAATTTGCTTGCAAATCGCTTATCTCAAAAGAAAAAATGAGAGCATTTGTGAAAGATGTAATAAAATAACAACATGTAAACATTTGAGTTTTATTAGAATTAAAAAGATGTAACATTGAAGCATATTAAAATTATAGATATTTAATTGCATCATTATTATTGAATAAAGCATTGAAGTAGTGCATGAAACATGTAAAAAACTAGCAAGTATATATATATATATATATATATATATATATATATATATATATATATATATATATATATATATATATATATATATATATTAAAAGCATTATACAAGGATATAGAAAGCATTGAAACACATAAATAGTATATGATGGCACCATAGATATATGTAATAGGTACGTAGTAGTGCATGATATGCATCATGGCACCATAATATCAAGTAACAAACATGCAAGTAATATCACACAATGTCACTCAAGAAGGCATGAATTCCATATACAAGGGACATGTAAGATGTTACATAGAGTTATAAACCTTGTATAAATGACACACATAATGCATAGAGGCTAAATATAAGCACATGTGAATGTCACACAAACATATAAAGACAAAGGCCATACATGCAAGGCATGATGATGTAATACATGCAAGATGGTGTATGCTTAGTATACACAAGGCCAAGGGCCAAGTATAATAAATTAACAAATTTAATCATGTGATGCACAAAAATATATATCTAAAATAAGCATATAATAACTAAAATTAGCATCCTTGAGAACATATATCAATGTTCGTTCTATCAAATATCATATTCATCACAGTAGATGTAAAATATGAAGGAAAACAAGACATTTATTTTTGTTGTAGCTTAATTATGTAAAAGAGTGGTTTTAGATAGATAAAACCTATAAGATTATTCATATACAATAATGAGATGCCCCCAACTAAGTAAGGATAGCCTATCTTTGAAACCATGTAAAAGTATGCCTTAAGCTTTAAATTTGAGTGATCTCTGAGTGTGATTTCTTCTTTGTGATCAAAATATATAGAATACATCCATGTGATTATGTTACAATTGGACCATGTTTAATCTTAGTGACACTCCACATATTAGTTACACTTTAACAAGCCATATACTAGTTCCCACCTCTTCTTTTCATTTTAGCAATGAGCCAAATTTGAGCTTAGTGATGCTTCATATATTAGTTTCACTTTAGAAAACCACTTTGTTGGTTCCCACCTCTTAAAACACATTACAAATTAATCTATGAGGGTTGGAGCATATAGTATTTCCAATTCAAAAATCATCATCAATTATTGAAATTGAGACTTGATCACTCTCAATTCACCACATGTTTAACACTTCTCCACATGCCTCAATAAGAGGGCACACACATCTCCATGAAAAATAAATAGTGTGTATACACACTTAGGTATCACATTTACTTTAATCTAGTAATTTAATGCATCACTAGAATAAAGGGAGGTAGGGATGAAAACATTGAAATTTAATCAATAAATTAAATTTTTGATAGATACTAGGATTGGTGGGCCCTTACCTAATGGTATAAGAGAATACCAAAAATCAAAGAACATGAACCATCAACCATAAGATTAAATAATCAGGGAAAGCATGGTCATGGAACCATATAAGATGACTAAAAACAAACAAACTACGAATTATATCAAAATACAATCAGAACACACCTACATCTCTCCCTTATTCACTTTATTTTGAGAGCAAAGTATCCTAGAAGGAGAATTAGGAGTAAGACGTCCTTTCTTATTACTTATCACTATAGTCCAATCTTCTTGATTACAATTTTTACCAAAATAATCACTGAAATAAATACATATATCCAAAGATGATCCTCTAGAAACCTTGATCCTAAAATCTAAAATCAAGTTACTACATCTGATTGACCTAACATACTTAGATCACGAAGGAATAGGCTCAACCTAAGGAAAGCGAGCTAAAGGAACCTCCTCGGATTCCAAAACTAATCCCAAAGGTAGATTAAAATTGTTATCTAAAAAAATAGTGAGAATATCATTACATGAAATGTTCCCCTAAGAGGAATCCACTTTGTGCTTGGAGGTTTGACAAGATGTAGATAAATGACCAATTTTGAAATAATTCTGACACCTGAAGGGAAGACCTTCATAATCATTGGATTGAGTCCAATAGTGGTTATTGAATTTTAGCATAATCATTTCAAGAATATCCTGAGAGACATCCAAGCAAAAAATAATCCTGGTGAAGTTAGTGTGGGAAAAGTTTGAAGTAGAAGCATCAATATCTAACATAGCACCCAAGGTTCTACCAATAGCTAACAATCAAGTATCCACCCAAAATTGAAGAGGAATATATAGTAGTTGAACCCAATTGGTTCTAAGGGAGAGGTTTTCAATCAGAGGATTAAAATTTAGGAACCAAAATTTCAAAAATAGGAGGTGTTGAACCCAACTCCAAGATTTGGCCTGAATGATCTTATTCTGATTAGCAAGGCAACTAAAAACCACAATGAAGAATCCTTTGGTTTAGGGGTAAATTTATAAGTTGTTATCCAAAATAGGGTACATGATTTAGAAATATATTTATGAAGATATAGGAGATGAGGTCAAAACTTATCAAATATGAAAACTAAACCTCTAGCCATAAACCATTCTCCATTATAGAGCACCTCCTCAAGTGCCTCCTTCTCAAAGGAGACACAGGTGAAACTTTTATGGAAATCAGATGCAAAACTATAATTTATATGAAGTTCTCCACCTATGAGAATAATTTAAAAAAATAAGTGCCTACCATGCATGTTTCCTCCCCAGTAAGGGAGAGTGGATTATCCAAACCTTGTACCCTTCAACCAACTTCGTAATCCCTTTTTTGAGTGACATTTTAGCTGAAGAAAATAAATGGCCAGCCCTATCCTTATCAGTTGAGTCATTTCCCTATCCCCAAATGAGTCATATGCCTTGTATACTAAGGTAAAACCCTATCTATATAAGGGTTATTAATATTCATTGCTCTCCAAATCATATAAAATTTCATTAATTAGTAAGTTATTACAATGCTTGTCCTTGACACTTTTACCTTTCTTGATCAATCCTTCATTATGATAACCCAAAATATATAAGTAAACCTTCAAGGGATAAAAATATTGTTGATGTGGGTCTTCATACAAGTATAGATAAACACACCAATGTGTTGTACCTAGCATACCACGGATTACAGGAGCTCACTTGGTAGAGAGGAGAGATCCTTAGCCTACATACCAAGGTAGTTGGCATAAATTCTTAGGTTATTATTTATGTCTTGGGGATGAGAGATGGATGAGCATATTATGGTTAATAAATAGTGGGAGACCTAAAAATAAGGCATGAGTATGAGATGCCAAAGGATCAGAAGCCATATCCCCTATCACTTCACATCAGGGCCTTATCATAGAATGAGGATCAAAAGTCATAAACAATTTTCCTTTGGATGAACTCAACAATAGGGTGATCTAGGACTATGCTATCTTTTTTTTTTTATTATGACATAATTTCCATCTATATAGGATATTATACTAAGACATATATGTATACAAACTATGACACACACATATATAGATATTTTTACCCATTTTGGTTTGATCATTATCTAGCATCTTGATTTATTATTTGTAATGATTAATTTTTAAGTTATGCACCTTAGATGGTTATAATTATGATGAAATGATATTTTTTTATAATTATATGGATATGATTATATTTCAAAATATTAAAATGAAATGCATGAAATGTAAATGTGATAAATGGTTACAAAATTACAAATGTACCAAGAACTATTTTTCAGGTCATGGTCGAGCTTTTTATTCACATAATAAATGAGTTTCAATTTACAACATAGAAATAAAGGGAGATGGAGGTATATTATCAAATTAAATAAGGGAAATTCACATCAAAATTTCATAATAAATAGGAGGCTAACCTAATCCTTATGAGTAAAGGGGATGCTTATACTCTTTACTAGACATAGATAACACTAGTATTGCTAGCTTTGTCCAAATTTAGATCAAGAGATGGCCAACCATGGCATAATTGATATGATCGATAATATTCTCCTTTTAATAGAGATATCTAGGCAATATTTGTTGGGGACATTATTTATTATTAGACACATTTAAATTGTTTTTTACCTACTTTAATTTTACAACCCACTACACTTAGTCTCATAGCATTAGGAAGATGTATGGGCTCATCACCAAAGACTAAATGTAGCGATTAATTCCATCTCCTCATAATGATTAACCCATGTAACTTGTAAGATGTAAGGGCTTAACATCAAGGACAAGCTAAGGGCAAGAGATGTATGATTGATTTTTAATTTACATAAGCTTGAGTTTGTGCAATGTCTCCTCTCCTTTTTTTTGGAGGGATCTTATCCAAAAATATTATTGTATTATTCATAAGACATGATCATTTATATGTGTCCTATTGTATCTAAGTGAGGAAAATAAAAATATTGTGAAAACTTGGTGATAATATTTCTATGGTATTTTAATTCCATAGGAGAGATAAGATCCAAGTTTGAGGATTTTTTTGTTGTTCCTTGAAACTAATGTTAATGTATAAAATGACTTGGGTAAAAGTGTGTCTCCCTTCTTTGAGAACTTGAGAGGAAGGAAGAAGGTCAATGGTTTCATTATCTAACCTACTATTTAGATAACATTTTACCTCTTTGTAATGAGGCATCAAATGACCGTTAGGCTCTTTATGAGGCTTATCTTCATACCCCAATACTTATATTATGTCAATATGATGGAATTAAATAGTAGAGTTTAAAGCCTTTAAACCAAGAGGTCTATGGTGTTTGTAAATACCAAACCCATATGAGTCAAATAAGATCTTGATGGGTTCATCCTTCTTTAGGATGCTAATGATCTTAGCCATAGATTTGGTTGAGTCGATTTGTATTGTTGAAAGTTTTTATACACCCCATTTTTCTAGTGTTCTAACCCATTTTTACTCAAGTTTCTCATTTTATGAGGATTAAGGGTCTCATAAATTGATTTTAAGATACATATCATTGTTACTATGGGATCCTTATCTTTGGGTTGTGGAGGGGGATTACTATGCCATTACTAGGTAAGTGATAATTAATACGAATCCTTGACCTTTTATTAAGATTGTCTTGATGAGCACTGAAGGAATTTAGGTTGCCTCAAGAAATAAAGAATTTACTC
Source organism: Torreya grandis (assembly GCA_037957365.1). Taxonomy (NCBI): domain Eukaryota; kingdom Viridiplantae; phylum Streptophyta; class Pinopsida; order Cupressales; family Taxaceae; genus Torreya; species Torreya grandis. Next base: position 88,734 of record JARHVA010002680.1, read on the forward strand.
AAGTGTAAGAACTTGATTTATTGAAATAAGGTAGAATGGATCACTTTCATCCTTTGGATCTAAGGCCTTCTTAGGATCATGTTATAATTTGTATCCTTGTATATTACATTAAATTCCATTAACATGATTTTAAGGACTAAACAAATAGGAAGTATAATGGTCCCAATCAAAGTCAACTTGAGGCTATCATAGCCTTGTAATATATTTTTAGTTGTTGAGTAGTTGGTCTCTCTATAGTTGATATTTTGAAGAAATGAAAAGGTGACGATATTGATAGCCACCTCATCATCAACCATGGTTATCTTGACATGATTTTTATAGATCTTGACTTAAAAATATAAGACTAGATCCCATATGCTATCCATTTTACATATGTAGGGAGTCTCCTAAGACTAAAAAATTAGCTAACGCCTCTCAATTTTTTCCCAAGTGAGTACATATCTAAGTCTATATGGTTATCTTGAGCCTATGGGGGAGGTGTTATGTCAGATAAGTGTCCTAATACCAAGGCATCAAGTAATGCTAAGTGATAGTTAGGAGATTTTTTGAGGAGGTCCATATAGGGGATGTGAAAAAAGGTTTTTGTAATATCAAAACTAGATCATAGTTTCCCATCGATCTAGGGGTGTTTTGGGTGTTAGTATCCAAAATGTTTTTAAAAATGTGATTTTTTAGATAATACACCCTTATGTGAGTGATGACATTTACATCCTCATATATTTATAACTCTGTGAAACTTATCATTCTAGTCTTCCATTGAGGACCTAGTTTAGGAGCCACATCAGGATTATTTGGTGTGGAAGTGGAAGCCTCAACATCATGGGAGCATGCTGACAAGGGTTGGTCAATCAGGTTATCCTAAATTGGTTTTGGATATTACACTATTATTATTTAGGAATATGATTTTGGTATGTGTATAAATTAGTGTTTTGGGAGCCACATGACCTATTGGTGAAGTTTTTATATTTGCATTAACATTTCATAGGAACAAGTTTATGAAGGGTTATCATGTGTCTTTGAGGATTATTTTGATAAATTTTCGTACTCCCTAAAAGCATGGATATCATGACCTAAAAATATTTAGAAAAGGTAATATACATTGGGATCATAATCCATAGGCCTCTACTTTTGTTTATGTTGACCAAATATTTGTTGGTTGTTGTTTTGATAAAAGTGTTGGTTTTGGAACTAAGGGATTTGGTCACCATTTTGAAAATGATTTTGAAATTAGATTTTAAATTGATTATCTCGAGGTGGAGGGTAGTTAAACTATACTACATGAACTCTAGGTCAAGGTTTTTGGTTTATCACACCTCTATTTTTGTTATTAACAATTTTATTATTCATAAGTTGATTTTTGTTATCTTATTGTCCTAGTCTATCACATAATTGAAAATGAAATTTCATCGATACAAAACCTTTGATTATTGGGATTGATTTGATTTAAAATTTGATAACCCCCATTACTTTAGTTAGGGGATATTATTCACCCATTAGATTCATAAGTCCTATGGCCACTATTGATGGCCACCTGATCTATTTTGAGAGTGCTTTCAAGTGATTCTTCATAAGGCCTGTAAGATAAATTTTGAACATCCTTCCTTGTTTCCTTATTATGATAGTGTAAAAATAGGTTGCACAAATATCTTTGTTCCTTATATGGGGAAATGGTAGAGTATTATAATAATTTATGCCATCTCCCAATAAAATGGGAAATAGATTCATTAGATTCTTGCTCAATGTGCAATAACTCCCATATTCTAGTTTTGAATAGTTTGTTCATGTAAAACACATTAAAAAATTCAACCAAGAGTTATGGAAAGGAATGGATGAAGCCATAATAGAGGTGGTAATACTAATATAATGCAATTACCTCAAGAGTCTTTGGACATATCTTAGAAACTACCCAATACCAAGGTAAAATCTCTCTAATGACTATTGCATATAGTTTCACATATGTGGAGATCTCCCTCCTTTATATTTATGGAGTTTAGTAGGGGGAATGATAATAATACTCATTTAATTTTATGATTGATGGGATCTTTAAAGTATTATGCATAGGTACCCTTAGAACTAAAATATTCAAAAGGTGTTCTAGATGATCTTGAGGGTGAGGAGTTAAGTAAAAAATGACTAAAAGGAAATTTTGTGGGTTAAGAAGATGGTGAATAGTATGTTGAGAAGTAGTTGTCCAACCGAGTGGACTTGGAGAACATATGATATTAAGGTGATAAATATTTGGAATAAAAAACATTGATTGGTGCTTATAAGAGTGGAGTGTATTCGTGTGGCACATTGGCTGACACATAGCTATGAGGATAATCAATGGTGGTGTGTTGGTCAATGTGTTATTTAGAGGAAGGCATGAAAAATATCCTCCAATAAGAACTTGAGTTGGAGGTTGATAATAATGAGGGATGTTTGATTCTATAGGGTTTGGAAATACATGAGTAAGGATGCCCCTAGGGTTTTGGATTGGTATATAGCTAGTGGAAGGTGGGTTATATTGATATTATGGTGGCTGATAGGATGTCATTGGGATGAGAAGAGATGAAGAATGACCCTGATTATTAAGGTTCAAGGTCATTCCTTAGTTTAAAGAATTAGATTAAAGAGAGACTTGGTTACTTTATAGGTCTCAAATGTGGCCCATAAAGGTGGTGATGATATCATTTGGTGAAGCATTGGTGTTAGTATTGAGATCCTCTCTTATGAGACACTCATGAGGAAAGGATGGGTAGCTAGTAATTAATTGGTTGGTATTAGATGGATCTAGTGGAGTCATCATGTGTTGACCAGTAGTTATAAAGGTGTTTTGGTTATTGATAGAGTAAGGTGGGAGTAATTTCAACATATTAATCCCATCTTATATAAATTGGATTCTTTTGACATATTAGTTAAACCTTGCCATAATTTTAATATTTGGGCTTTGCAAACTGATATGGGGTTTAGATAAAAATTGGGAATATATCACACCACTAGTGAGGCTCATATTTTTAGATTCATGGTAGTTGATAGTGGTTTTAGAGGGATACCAAATCTCTTAGATAACTATCCTCGACTTAGTTTACAAGATAGAGTAATAAGAGTTTATAAATTGTTTCTCCATGGTTTGGGTGGAGTCATTGTTCTAGCTAAAAAAAGAGGCTTTGCTTGGAGGTTGAAGGATCCTTATATAGGTTTCAAGTTCTAAATTACTCTTAGACTCTTGTATATACATATCATAGGGGTGTATATACACCCACATAATAAACAAAATAATGGATACATATGGAAGAAATAAAATAAAAAGGGGATTTTGCAAAATGAGAAGCCTTTTAAGTTGGGTTCATCAATTTTTGTACACATAGAAAGTAGAATGTTAACCTTTATGTACTTAAATTCTTAAGGTTTGTTCGATACAACCGATGAAAGGATAATGTGATGAGTGATCAAGTGGTTAAATTGATTAGGTTGTTTCAATTGAGGGATTTGAATGTGAAAGAAGGGTTGATTGATTAGGTTGAGTTGTAGGACAAGGGGTTTTGAGTGAAAAGTGGCAAATAATGATCATGGTGATACCAAAATAGTTTACTTGTGTTATATTTATAATTTAAGGTAGTGAATTAGGAAGTGATTAAACTATAAAAAACCCTCATAATATATGAGGATAAGGTAACATATTTCTTAGTTGATATTAGGCTTGGGGAATCAAGAAAATTTGGGTTCAATAACCCTTGGTGATTTTTCATCTTGATTGGTTGGTTATGTTTAGTTAATGTAATCCAAAAAAAGAATGAGATATGACTATGTTAGACCCAAGAAAAAAAGGGAAATGCTTAGGTTTTTAGGTTATTGACTTATCATGATAATACGCGGATGGATCTCACTACTTAGGATTCTATTGGGTGGTTTTGATCATCAAGAGCATTATGTTGGTTTATGATGAGGTTTGAAAGAGGTGTGCAATCGAAAATTCTATTATAATTTCTAAGTTAGTTTCACATTGAATGTTGTTTGCTGGTACAGGAGTGGGCACTCTAGGAAATTTTCCTACTTTATGAAGATTGGCTTGTTCTAAGAGCATTCAAGAGTGAGGTAATATTGTTTGGAGGTTGGAGCTTGTTTTATTATCTTGTTTATATTTTTTGGGATGTGTACTTTCTATTTTGGAAATTTAAAATTGTGTTGTAACAAGGTTTTTGATTTGGGCTTATTTTGAGCTTTCTAAAATATAAATGCTGAAATTAAATGAAATGATTTGTTTTATTTTTTTGTTTATCTTATTTAGAAATTAATAATTCAACACTTGATCAGAACTTCATTTAAACTAATAATGCAAATTCTGATTTTTTACTTTTCCTTTTATTTTTGAGACACAAAATTTCACCTACATACACTAAAATTGATGCATTTTAAAAAATATTTCCAATGAAAATCAAATGGAAATATAATGTTACTTTGAATCTTGGATATAAAAATTGGAATATATATGTAAAATTTATATTTTTTAAATGTAATTTAAATTATAAATCTTCCAAATATACTTTGTGTATGTAACCTAGTATGAAAGTTTTGGGGATTTCAATTATTTTATGAACTATAGATGAAACTGTAGTAGTATTTGGTTGGATGAATGAAAATATACAATTATTAGTTTTTAATTAAAATTACCTTATTTACCATGTAATAAATCAAAATATTAGATACTAAAATTTTCTTTTTAGTTTTATAATTTTTGTGTATGCAAGTTTGTTGGTGTCATTTGTGTGTGAGAATGTATGCTTATAAAAAATAAAAATTAAATGTTGTGGCTTGGTTTTAGATAATTGTAATATTCACCTATATATCCTAGATCTAATGTGAAACTATTATTCTTTAGATTTGTAATGTGTGAATGCAACTAAGATGATATAACTAATTTTCTAATGCAAGGAGAGAGAGATGAAAGAATTCATTTTTGGATATTTTTAAAATAAGTCTTTTAAAATGCAAACTATTATAGTAATTAAGAAATAAAACTAATATAATGAAAAAAAGAGAGAGAAAAATAAATCCTCCAACCTGATCATTATAGAGATTATGTGAAGGATAAGAAGTAGTTGATGTGAATATACAGTCCTTACGTAGCTAGCTCCTTTATATGTTGTTCAATGGTGACCTTGTAACTCTCAAAAAAGAGGGAAAAAAACAAAAAATTGGAGTAAGCAAATAAATAAAAGGTGGTTGGTTGATCATGAAAAATAATGTACTAGTTTCAAACTCATGAGCTCATTTCTTCAACTTGTGAAAATGACCAAAATTACTACAAACATAGGCCAAGTTCTTCAAAACAATATAAGGTTGAATGAGGATCTATGAAAGTTGTAAGATTCAATCTATAATATAATTTTTAAATCCAAAATTTCAATAAAAGTGAAATAAGTATAAGGAAGGAGAATAATTTGTGACTTGGGTTAAATGAAGCTTTATTGGGATCTTATTTGAGTTAACTTGGAGGTGATTGAGATTGACATAATCAAGACTAAAGGGGTACTAAGGGATCAGGAAGGTGAAATCAAGTGAAAAAAATTAAAAATGCAACTGAAATCATGAAAACTCAAGTCACTACAAACAATTTTAAAAAGTTGTCAATAGTGATAAAACTACATTATATGCAGGCAATGGTTCCAAAATTATCATAGTGTTATATAGTTTTTGTAGAGGTTTGATAGCCACTACAATGGTTTCACCTTGGTTTTAAATTTGTTAAAACTAAAAGGATAAGTACTCAAAAATGAAAAACTTAAAGTTTTTAAGGGATAGAAAAGAGGAAAAATACTAGCAATAAGGAGAGGACCAGGTCTGAGCATGTTTTAGTAGTGATCATTGTATCATCATAGGATTTTTGTGAAATTTTGAAATGTGAAAAATTTATCTATGTAAAATTCCTTTAGTATTTATTTTTGATTTTTTATATGATTACTTTTCTTTGATTATAGAATGCTTGATATGTTTTATTTGTATGCTTATTGTCATATATGCGTCTCTTATTATTTTTCTATCAGATGTGCATGCTTCATATGATTATGCTTGGCATGCCTCTTTTTTTACCCTATGAGTGATTTATGTTCCTTGATTAAATTTTATATTTTATGTGACATTATTGTACTTGTTTATTTGTGTAATATTTCTTGTATTTTCTACTCTCCATGTGTGGATTTTTTTCCCTTTTTACTATGGCTATGGTATGCTTGATGCATGTTTGGTGGGATTTTTTATCTTTCTCATTTTACTCTACATTGTTATATGGTTATTGTCATGATCTATATCATCCAAATTGTTCCTTGATTGTATATATTCTTCTTTTCATATACTACCTTATTTTCTACCATTTACCTATTAGGACATGCTATTATTTATGCTTCATTGATTATCTATTACCTATATTTAGGTACACTATTACTTGTGCTTAATTAATTATACATTCCTTATATTTGTACATTTTATTGTTTGTGATTCATTGACTATATATTTTCAATTAGGTGTATGATAATTTTATGCTTATCTTGATCACACCTTGTTCATATTAGGGCATACTATTATTTGTGACTAAATTGATTGTCTTTCCCACATTGGGGAAAACTCATTTTGATTATGTTTATATTTATTATACCTTGCTCATATAGAGGAAAACCATTATTACATTTAATTTACATTACTTAGACCCAAAAATACAAGAGTCGAGTTAAACATTACATACATTTTTTATAATGATATCTTACTTACATGACTTAGACCTAGACATACTTAGGCCAAAGTCCCTTTATACATGTGTTATAATGATGATATATTTATATGATTATACTAAATTATTTTATACATGTTTTAACAATGACATTTTTCTATGATTATACCAAAGATTTTATATATACTATAATGATGTTATCTTAGTATGATTAAACATCAAAGCTCTTATTTTTTATATTTTAGACATGGTACATATAATCCATTTCTTCTACGATATGTGATTCACAAGTTTATATCATACATATAAATGAGAACATATTTCCACTTATTTTTCCCTTTTGTTACATGATAATATAATGGTCCTAGAGAGTTATGAAGCATAATTATTCTTGCTCCCACATTTATATGTGGTCCTAGAGAGTTATGTGGTATAATTACTCTTGCTCCCACAATTCAACTTGGTCTCCTTAATAAGAGGGATATTATTCATTCCAAAAGGTGGATTTATAGTTCACACATAACTAGGTGTATTCATTCCAATTCTTCATTTCCTCTCAATGATTTCAATAGTTCATTTGTCATTTATTTATATAGAAAATTATTTTATTGTAATTTTTCCCCTTATGTTTGTATGTACCTAGATTTACATTCTAGATACAAGACCATGGATGTTTGTTATAGGACATTCATGAATTTTCATAATGGCAGTTATGATGCTTTTACTAGATCCTGAGGAGTGCATGCTTTCTTTTATTTTGGAGGTCATGAGATATGGTAGCCTATCCCCTCATTTGGAATTTTAGATCATTATGATTTTCTATTCTAACTTTGATATATCTTATAGGTATTGACCTTAACATGTTTTTTAATCCCTCCCAGAAACACTTGTTTTTTACTTTGATATGTATGCATGCACACACATAAAGTGTAACATTATATAGACATAATTTATATCCAGGAGTCATTTTAAATGTCAAATTAAATTGAATTAGGGTAATTAATATATTTTTCATTATCAGTTCATATTAGGATCTTATTTTCATGTGTTTTATTTATTTAGGGTCCCATTGACTCCATATTCCTTCAAGTATATTTACAACATCACTTTTTTGTTTATCCCAGGAAATTTATAATACCACAAAAAAAAACACATAAAAACCTACCAAATGAATTTTTTTCTTGGTATGAATCTATATTCTCCAAAAATGTCAAACAAATTATTTCCTTCATTTTCTTGGCCTTTTGTTAGGAGTGTACACTGTAGTTTACACTTGTGGTTTGAATAAAGGCATACACTATGCTCCTGGTCCCTTATTCCTGTGATACTTTTGGCCCTTTCCTCCATTTATTTGGTATTTATGTCCCATTTGTCTACTTTTCTATGCTTTATACATTGACTTGTGTGCCAATAGGGTCTTGATGTGAATTTGAGATGTCTATATATACATATGTATATTAGTGTATAAAGGGTAAGGAATTGTACAAGCGCTGGAGGAAAAAAAGAGTGATAAGAGTTTAATACAAGTTATAAAGTGATAAGAGTTAAATAAAAGGTCTAGAGAGATAAGGAAAATTAGATTCCAAGGATTAGATAAGGTTTATATTGAAAATATTCATATTGCACCATTTCCCTTGCTTGTGTAGTGAAAAGTGATGTAACTATTATAGCTTACATCGTCACAATTTATTGCTAGAATGTATTAAATATTGGTTTCAAAATTTACTAAAGATAGGGGTCTGACCAAGATAGGAACCTCAATGAATCTATAACTTCTAAAAGTTTTTCAATATATTTTGAGTTGATTAGGGTTTTAAGAAAGAAGAAGATTTTTTCAGTGATCGAAAACATATTTTGACAAAACAAGAAAGGTTTTTGGAGCATAGGAGTAAAGGAACACAATCATAAAATTTAATTTATAAAATGACATAGTGTCAGGATAATACACTATAATCTTAGTCATGTAAAGATAACATAATCATATCTTGGTAAAAATTTCAAATTATCATTTTCTTCTAAATTTTCTGGGTTATGTCTGTGTTTCTTCCTAGATCTTTTTTCACTTAATTTCAACATCAAATACTCAATATTATTTTATTAAAATCAGGTATGTTTTTACTCTTTATTTGGATAAACCTTTTACAATAAATATCACATCCCTTATAAGGTTTTTTTAGTGAATTGTTCATGTAAACCACTTTACTTATTTACACATTATTGTATTAGAATATCCTATAATAATTATATTAAATTGTTAAATAGTTTATATGCCTTCTCTATACTACAACATGTTACAACTAAGATTACACTAGGGTCAACTCACTCATTGCATTAGGATATATTCATGTAACCATTGCATTAATTTTTCAAAAAAATTAAGGTTGCTACATAAGGGTATTGTAGAAACCTATTTTTGATACAAGATTTATAATTGTAATGTCATTATCATGTTTATTGTATATGAATCTTTGGTTCACATTATGTTCTTATTAAAATATTTCCCATTATGTTGGGTCCCATATTTCCTTCCCTTGTCTGTATTCATCCCTAAATGTTTCCCAATATGCCATTTGTTTGACTTTGGATGCACCTAAATGTCCTACAACTCATTTAGGTTTCTATTTTAGGAATTTTCACATCTTGGCCATTTTTAGAAGATTATAAAATTGGTCTAGACTATTTTTATATGGTATGGAAGTGGTCATGCAGGTTGTGGATCCATACGATGAAGCATGGGCCATTGATCAAGTTGGGACATAATATAAATTATAAGACTTAGGAAATATTAATTCCTTTAATCACTGCTCAATTTAATAATTTCTAGGTCAAGGGGCTGGTTTCACAATGACAATAAAGGCTTAAGTTATAACTTAAGCTACTAGGTCTAGGCTATAACTAGTCACCATAAAAATAGAAAGTGCCTATTAACACCATGAATTAAACCTTTAGGGTTTTACTAAGAAACCCTCTTTAGTATGAGAGCAAATAAATTTCAATTTTGAGCTCATTCCTTCTCAATTGAACCTATAGTCCATATATTCAAGATGCTCATGAAAAACCCATAACAGATCTACTATCTTTTTCTTTTGAAATGTCCATAGATGATCTTTATAAAATCATGACAACTTTGCATAACCTTGTGTATATTTTGTCAAAGTATGGAGACCATTTTGTTTTTCCTAGTAGGCTAAATTTACACCTGCATAACTCTTGTTTCTTTTTGTCAGATGTCTTAAAAATTAGTGCATATGATCATCTTACATAGGGGATTCCATCAATATATCCAATTGCTCTTGAATCCTTTATAGGTGTAAGATATGTCTTCATAAAAATGCCTTTTTATATTTTTATTACAAACTACAAATTTGACTGTGTTGGAAAACACTATCAAAATGCCTTAGAGCCCTAAATTGCTCAAGAATATCTTCTATCTCGATACATCACGTGGCCTAAGATTTAGCACATATAAACTAGGCACAAAAATGAATAGACCCATGTGATAATTTTATCCTAAAACCTCCATGTGTGCTAATAATAACCTCATCAATATGGTTACTTATATTTTCTTATCTAGACCCAAAATATCTAGATGATCATTATGATGAACTAGAGGAATTCAATTCATGCACACAAGCATTCCAATCATTTGTGACCTCTGATACGATCACCATGATCACTGTATTCATCCTTGAGAATTAATGAAATGCTCATAATGTCCCTTTTGACATCAATGACAATCATATTTCCAATAATCTCCCCCTTTGTCATTGATGGCAAACTAAATGCTCTAATTTTCTAATATTCTACTCCTCTGACATTGCTTGCATTGGCCTCTGATGAGTATGAACTGAAGCTATTCATACCAAAGTTTATCCCATTTAGGCAATGACACATTTTCATAATAAACAACTTAGACACTTGATCTGCTCCTTCTTTGACATTTGCACTTTTTTCTCCAAACTTTTGTAGAGAGCATTTTGCTCTTCTTCTCCCATAGAGATCATTTACACTTTTTCTCCCCCTTTGAAATCAATGGAAAAGGGAATCTTTCTTAATTTTTGTTCAAATGTTTTCCCCCTTTATCATATAAAAGAGCTTCTCCAAGAATCTACCACCATTAACTCATTATAAATTTACACAACATACATACCTGAGTTGCCTTTTCTCTTCTTCTTTCAAGAATTAATAAAGATTTTATGGTCCTCATCGTGGACTTAGACTCTATCACTAGTATCTAGTGATGTGATGTAGAAGCTTACATACATGCTTACTAGCCTTCTCTCCCAATCTTTTATTATCTTCTGATCTTAGGACCTAACCAATTACAAAGCTCTTCTACTTTGGGCCTTCTTGATCCTGACAAACTGAACAATCTATCTCCCCCTTGTTCCATCTTTGCATTAAGGGCCTGCCTATATAACTTCATTTAACACATGTATATCATCATTTTACACATGTTATCTAAGTTTGGTGACCTAACTTCTTTTTACAACCCAAGATACATAATGTCAAGGGTTTCTTTCATTAGAACCCTATGCCAAATGAATCTATAAACAATATATATATGAGATGTACTCCAACAATATCATTATATCATATTTAAACACTCATTCTATCCCTATAGACATTGTATACACAACACTTGACTTGGTTTGATCAAGTCATCATCAAAACCTGCTTGATTTCACATTTGTAGTAGACATCACTTGCTTCTTCACTAACAAACGTCTCTTAAGATGCATAGATAGAGATACCTTACTTCATAATGTCCTAGAAAAATGTGAAACTAGGAGTTACCCATAAATATTCATATTACTTCTCCTCTTTGGTCATGATTTTTATTCTTCTTCTTCTTCTTAGGCTTGAGAGAAATAACATGCTCTTCCATTACACTGTTCTCCTTTTATTTTGTTATTAGATTAACAATACATGGAGACAATATGTGGCATACCTTTTCATCAGATGAATCTTCCTTACAACTCAAAATCTCATCACTAGGAAGAGAAGATTGATGTTCTATGATTGATACTTGCTCTATAGTAGTAAGATGTTCACTTGAATCTATACATACCTTAGAACTATCCTTGACCAACATTTTGGACTTCTCCTTGAGTTTTGTATTCTCATTGTCAACATGTGTAGACATTGAGAGATCTTGACATTCTCCAGCCTATATAGCATTGGCTTGATCTTTCATTTTCCATACATGCTTGGGTTTCTTATATGTCCTATTTTTCTATTTATCAGATACTTGTGGACCTTTATTCACACTAAGAGGCATACCTTTCTTCTTACTCTGTCAATGTTTAGCTATGTGACCAAAATTATTACAATTAAAGCACATTACATTTGTATATAACAAGGGTAGAAATAAATTTTTGCTTACAAAATAGGTTTTCTTTGTAGGCATAACTCTACAATTACTAGCCTTATGACCAAAATGATTACATCTATAACAATCACAATATAAAGATGAGAAATACCTAGTCATAGCTTTTTTTTATGCATGATGGGGAGTTATTCTCAACTCTTCTTTAAGTTGATTATCCTTGTGTAACCATCTACATCAACTGCCTTTGTATTCTACATCTTCTTTAATTTTGTAGAGATGGACTTATTGTTCTTTTTCCTTTCCTTAAGCTTCTTTTCAGCTTTAGCCTTCTTCACATCAACATTGCTTGTGTTTATATTTATATCCTTGCAAGATTTCTCTTTTTTTGCTCCTGATCCTTCTGCTTTGAAATTGTCATATAACTTAGTATATGTACTGATTGAGGAAATTTTTACATTATCATAACTAAGACCTAAGCTCTCTTTTGAGAGTTTATCAGTTCATCAAGAATATTGATCCTCCTGTCAAATTTGGACTTTTATTTAGTTGACCTTTGGATTTTTAGGTTCTTTTCTCAAAGCCACTATTTCTACCTCAAGCTTCACACATTCATTAGATTTAGATTGTAGTTCCATTTTGACTACATATTCTATTATTTTAGCCTCTTTAACTTGTGTCTTTAGGATAATTACCATCTGATCAGATTTATCAAGAATTTTGGATAGGTTCTCAATTTATTTTTATCCAAGATTTTTTTGTCTTGTGTTCTATTTCCTCAACTTGTCAATCTCATCTAGAGCACATAAGAGTTCACACTCAAGGTCCACTTCTCCTTCCTCTTCTTCATCAGAGTCTTCAACTTCCTCTTGATCCAAATCTATAGAAGTTGATTCTAATGCCATGAACATGGATTCATTTCCCTCAACCACAAAGTCATGATCATGGTCATCATCTGAGCTATCATTATCATCCAATGAGTCACCATATTCTCTTATATATAATGTTTTCTTATTTTTAAAGAAGTTCCTCATTTTGAAAGAGTGGGGCTTCATCCTTTTTCCATCCTCTTCTTGCTTAGAGTTATCCTTTTTCTCATAAGGGAATTTATCATCAAAATTTCCTACTTTACCATAATTAAAACATTTAAATGGTAACTTACCATTGTACTTTCTAGATCCTCTTTTTAATCTTCTAACAAAGTTGGCTTCTTCTTCATCAGTCTCCTTAGATTTAGATGTAAATTCTTTTGATTTTACATGCTTGGATGCTTTGAATGTAGCTTATCTCTTGGAAGTATTTGCTTCTCCCATTCTCATTTCATAGTCAGTGAAGGTTCCATGCAACTCATCTACTATGAGATTATCTAGATATCTTACTTCCTCTATTGTAGAGATTTTAGAGTCATATTGAGAGGGGGTGAATTGATAGATCAACTAAAACCAATATTTTTATCCTTTTGAAGAATATTCAAAAGCATATGTAGATTAAAAGATAAATGTAGATATCACATACACACATAAATACACATGACACTAGATTTATATGTGGAAAACCCAAAGGGAAAAACCATGGTGAGAATAGCTTCTAGAATCTACTATTCTAATCTAGCCTCATAGTTCAAAGCCACACTAACAAACCTCACTGGTTACACTTTTAAGGGCACTGACCCTAAGGATACACCATTCCACTAGTTTAAGAGCACCAACTCTAAGGAATCACCAAATCCCTAACTAAGCACCAACTTAGCTTAACCTCACTGGTTACAATGTTTAAGGGCATTAACCCTAAAGAGACACCAATCCCCTAACTGAGCACCAACTTAGATTATCTAATGGTACCAACCAATCAAATATATGGATCTAAAACTCTAGTATACAAAATAGATTCATAATTAAATCCAACTCTATTCTCTCTATTACAAGTCTAATTTGTAACTGATCATTCTCTACACATTATCTCTATGTGCCTTTCTTCCTCTCTATCCCTCTCTCTATGTCTATATATGTATCTATTTGACACACTTCATCTCTCTCTCTACAACCTCTACATCATTATATTTTTTGTTTGACACAATTTTAATATCTCTAATAACATCTACCTATGTCCTAGATGTCATATATATAAATAATAGATCTAGGGTTCCATATCTTTAGTGTGTTCACACTCAAAATGTAATGCATCATGTCAATTCTAGACTCTAGTTCATTATGAATTGGACTATAAGTTTCTTGCATCTTGATTCCATGCATCATGCCATAATTATAGGTCTCTTTATTATCTATAACATCTTTTAGACTCAAGTTTTGATGCACAAGCTCTTTAATGTAGATTTGATCGGTTGAATCAATTAATCTCATTGTATGTGTTGAGATATAAAGCTTATACACAAGTTCTTGCATGTTCCTCTAACTAACCATTTATTTGGACATGACTTTAAATGTTGGTCATTTATTTTTCCTTTGGTGCCATGATTCAATGGTCTTTGTTAAATTATCTTAGCTTTAAAATATGTCCATTTGATCACATTCTAATGGGATCATGCTATCTATTCGATCTTTATATACTTTTGAACTTTAGTTTTATCATATTTAAAACACACCCATTGATCTTTATGATCTAAGCTTTCATGTGTCATTTGATCTCTAAAGATGCATGACCTTTACCTTGACTTAGTCATTAAAATTTGACACTTTAACCTCATCTTATTGTTTCGTATGTCTTTGGATCACTTTTACTCCATCAATATTCTCAAACCTACTCAATCTTTAACTTGCCACTATGTCAATAAACATCAATCACTTTGTTTTATCTGAGTCTACTTACTCCATTGGATATTTTTCATCTAAGTTTCCACCTATCATTGGATCTTCAATGATGCATGATCTTTACTTCTATTTAGTTGTTAAATGTTGAGCTCTTTATAGCATTTGAGTCCATTGACTCCATTAGATATCCTTTGCATGATCACCCATGCACCATTATATCTTCTAACAAGCTTGGTATTTATCTTTTATGGGCTCACTCTCATTAGTTCTCTATTTGATAGACTCATGTGCTTGTGATACTTGGCCTTAACATGTTCACTCAAAGGGACCTTTGACACTTTAAATTGTACACACTCTATTGGATCTCTAATGTTTGATTAAGCACTAATAATTGATGTTCCAAGTAGCTCATTCATTAATTCTGACAAGCTTATGCTCATTGGGTCTCTATCTGACAAGCTTCATGAATGTGACACTTGTCACTAGTGCATTTACTTAAAGGAACCTTTGATAATTTGACTTCATCACACTCCATTGGATCATCTATGTACAATGAAGCATGGGCCATTAATCAAGTTGGGACATAATATAAAGTCTAAGACTTAATAAATATTAAGTCCTTTGATCACTGCTCGAGCTAGTAATTGCTAGGTCGAGGGGCCAATTTTGTAATGATGATAAAGGCTTAAGTTATAACCTAAGCTACCAAGTCTAGGATATATATAGTCACCATTAAAATACAAATTTCTTATTTATTCCATGAATTAAATCCTTAGGGTTTTACTAATAACCCTTTCCAGTCTGAGAGCAGAGATAATTCAATTTTAAGCTCATTCCTTCTCAATTGAACTTTTAGTCTATATATTCAATATATTCATGAAAAACCCATAATAGATACACTATATATTTATTTTGCAAATGTCCATAAATGATATTTGTAAAAGCATGACAAATTTTCATGACCTTGTGTATATTTTATCTGAGTATGGAGACCATTTCATTTTACCTAGAAGGATAACTTTGCACCTGCATAACTCTTATTGTACTTTGTCAGATGTCCTAAAAATTAGTGCATATGATCCTCTTACATAGGGGATTCCATCCATATATCCAATTGCTCCTGAAGCCTTCATAGGTGCAAGATGTCTTTATAAAAATTCCTTTGAGATTTTTCTTGTAAATTTCAAATTGTACTATGTTGGAAAACATTCTTAAAATGCCTTAAATCCCTACTTTGCTAAAACATATCTTCTATCATGCTATGCCACATGAATTGACATTTAGTGCATATAAACTAGGCATAAAAATGAATAGACTCATGTGATTATTTTTTCCTAAGACCTCCATGTGTGCAAACATTGACCTCATCAATATGCTTACTTATATTTTCCTATCTAAACCCAAAATGTTTAGATGATCATTATGAAGAACCAAATGAATTATATTCATGCACACAAGCATTCCAATCATCCTTAAACTCTGATAAGATCACCATGATCACCATACTGATCCTTAAGCATTAATGACATGCTCATAGTGTCCCTTTTGACATCAATGACAATCATATTTCCAACAGTGGCATTTTGGAGGAGTGTACAACTATTTAGGTATAGGGTTAAAACTGGGTGGTATCATGGTAAGGTTATGAGGTAAGTTTAATTCAAATGAGACCATGGAGGAATGAGTGAAATGGGGGATGGAAAAATGGATAAGAGGGGTGGTGGATAAATTTGGAACATGTACTACATGGGAGGAGGTGTGGAGTTGGGAGAAGTCGATGTGGGAGGATAGGGAGGTCTTTGGTTAGGAAGTAATGGAGGGTGGGTGAAGCTAGAGGTTGTGGGGAGGATGGGGAAGTGGGAGGTGGTGGGAGAAATGGTGGAAATTTCAAAGTGTTGTGGGGTGGATGGTGGGGAGTGGAAGGAATGACATTGGTCAAGGTGGTTATGGGACTAGAGTGGTGACAATGGGTCAAGATGTGTCTAGGGTAGGGAAAAAGTGGTAGAGGGACATGGGAGGTTGGATACGGTGGTGTGGGAGGCATTTCTATCCACAATATTTTTAAATTTAAATTTTAAAATATAAAAAATAAGATAACAAAAACTATAAAAATATATACTTTTTATTTTTTTTAAATGAAAACAAACTACAATATTAAAAATATAACAAAGTTTAAAATAAAAAATATTTGAAAACTCCCCTTATCAAAAAAAATATCACAATTTGTAAAATACCCCCAAATTGATTTTTTTCCAAGATTACCCTATTTTTGAAAAAAATATCATAATATTCTAAAAGAACTACAAACACACCCCATACCCCCACCCCCCCACATGAATTCATTTTTATAAAACAATCGAAAACCCCTGAAAGTTTACAATTTTTCTAAGGGTTTTGGACCCTTGTAGATGCAATGGTGGGGGTTAAATCACCCCAAAATATTCCTAGAGAATGTTTCCCCTCAAAAGACCCCATAAAATTCTCAATATTACAAAAACATACATCTTGAAAAATGTTTTAGACAAGACATATAAAAATCCCCTTAATTTTCCAAAGCTCCAAATTTGCTAAATAATATGCTTGAAGCATTCTACAAAATACTTAGAATTGTGAAAAATACCCATAAAATATGGAGGTGTAGGTGTCCAAGGCACTCCAATAAACATAAAAAATGAAGTTAGACTCATTATCTCTAATATCATATTGAAAAATGGGACAATATATGATCACATGATTAAAAATCCAAGACTAACTCACTAAAAAATGTGACAACATAATGATATAATTCAAATTAGAGACCATTAGATTACAAATAATCTGCCACACTCTCTCACTTTCTTGACTCATAAATGAGAGTGGGAGAGGCTTGAATTTATATGTACTAAAGGCAATCATAAGTGCATGTAGTTACATAATTTCACATGGTTTCATAAAGTCCATGCTGGTGTTCATCTTGGAATTTAGTGTAATTTTCCATGTACAAATAGGATTATCATAAGTAAATTTAAGCACAAAATTATAATTATAAATTTACACTAACAAACCTGATAATGACTATGCATGTTACTTCATCATCCTTGCTACTACAAGATCCATCAATCATAATGTTATAGATCTAAAAGCTAAGGTGTTGTAGTTGTATTAAGGTGCTTCTAGTGCTACTAATTCAATAGATTATCTTGCTTTGATTCATAATCCTTTATGCCCAAATATTTTAGCTTATCCCATATCTTTGGGTTTTGTATCTCTTAATATTCCACTATATGATGTTAAAGGTGATCTAGAATAACATGTAAGATCATTTACTATAGATGTTTGGAATAAGTATCCAATAATAGATCGTTGACAAAGTTATTTCCATGAAGTCTTAACAACTATGTTTTGAATGGTTATATAATCTGCCATTCTAATTAGTTAAAGCATTGAATCCTTTGTAAAACCATTTTCTATCACTCTTTTCAATCAACATGAATTACAAACTATCTTACCCTTAAATTGAAAAACCCAAACAAGGATACAATTAATCAATCAATGAATATGTGCTTTGGTATAATACCATGCTTTCAAAGATGACTAATATTATGGCTGATAATGATTTACAATACATAGTTAAGAAAAGTTTCCTTCCTCTTATCCATGATTCCATTGTATTCAATAAATTTAAATCATTTGATGTGTTATGCCACATAATTAGACAATGAGAAGTTAATATCATTATTTTTAACAAGCTCAATATGTGCCTAATGTTACAAAAACATCAACTTATAAATTTAAAATAAACCCAAGTTATAAGGTTAAATCAAGTAATGTAATCTTGTAACCTATTAATTGGCTTTTCCTATCTACTAAAAAAAGGAGGTAGTTTTTATGATAACTCAACCTCCTCATGTCCTACTATTGAAGTTACTAGAGTGTAACCTTATATCACTCCCACCACCACAAGAGGGTGATATGAGTAGGCCTACATGTGGAAGATATGATAGTAACACATATTATGACTATCATTTATTTTCTAAACATTATACAAATAAATTAATCAATCTAAGGTATAATATGTAGGATATTATGAATGAAATCAGTATTGAGCTTACTACACCTAAAAATAATTTAATACCATAACCTAATGGGAATGCAAAATTGAAAATGTTTTCTAATCCTCTTACAAATCACATAATAATAAAAATCAAGGAAACCATTGAGGTTCATATGACATCTAATGCACATCCTCCTCCTTAAACATATGATCAACCATTGGATAATGATATTTGTTAATTTACAAGAATATCAGTAAAAAAACTACAATTACATTTGATGTGGAATATGGTTCTGAATTTAATTCATTATTCATACGAGCCTATGTTTATTCATAGTGTATTCAAAATGCCATAATATATAATAGTTCAATTGAAAATAATTTCATAGTGAAAATTATACATATTCTTGGATATACACATGAAGATTTGATAAAAATAACAAATATACTTCAAGGATTAAATGGACAAAGGAAAAACCCCAAATAATGTATTATGATACCTCTTTAGGTAGGCCTACAATAGTTTCTACTTCATTCTTAGTCTTACCAAGTGTTATAATCATCTATTAATAAGACGTCCAATATCGAATACTAGAAAATTAAACACACAACTTTGTTGCAATGAATGAAATCACAAGAGCAAAATAGAGATAGATTCCATTTAGATATGGAGGTGTACAAAGTGTTATATTGGATTTATGCTCACAACACTCACAACTATCCAAGCTATCTCAACTCATAACTAAGTAGCTCAACACTCTATTACACTACATATATGGTATAAAGGCCAAGTAGCTAACACTCCTTTAATATACAATCTATAATCCATAATGTATAAAATAGCCCATAAGTGCCTTGTAGGATAAGTCCTTATATAGGTAGAGGAGAGACACTAATCCACATACATTTAGAAATGAGAACACAGCTCAATTTCCAAGTGAATAGTAACCCAATGTGCAACATGTCAAGCCCCACATGTCAACATTGGTTACCAAATGAATAGTGCAACCATGTTGACTAAAAATAAGCATGTGAATGTATAATTAATGACTTCATTATTACACCTAAGTGATCTAATTATTCCAACTAATCAAGATTAATATATATGTGTAGGAAAACCATATAATGGATAAAAAACCTACACCAACACCCCCCTTAAGCATAACTTAGATGAGTGTAAGATTTGGGTCCTGACAACAAGGCCTTGTTAAGTACCTAAGCACATTTAAACCCCCCATCAGAATATAGAGATGTATCCCCCCATATGAATACATATATGTATCCCCCCAATAAGGATCAATAATAACCCCCATAAGTATCATCAATAACTCCCCCAAGTTTGCAAGTATAATGCAGGCTCAAGTACTGGATGTCAGACTTAACCATGAATGAATCCACAAGAAATCTATGCAAATAAGCTTGTTTATACTATGAGGGGAAATGACCTCCTTCCAGATTGAACCTCATTTGGTGGTATTCAACACTCAAAAGTACTATGCCCTTAAAATTTCTCAAAATCCACCAATTTAAACAAAAAATGGCCTCCCCCAATAGACATTGATTACCACCGAAAATGCGTATGGGAGAATGATAAGAGCAATAATGGGTCAAATACAATATGTTATATTTAAAATAAGTAAATAAAAACTTCCTCCACCATATGTACAAAAATTATAACTCAGGGGGGAATTTTCTTTTCTTTTTTTTAAAAAGTAGGTGTCATTGTTTTTTTTCTGAAAAAAATAAATAAATAAACAAATTTGAACAAAATAATGGTGTGAGTGGGAGTTGAAAATTTGATCTCCCCCCATAATTTGTCCTTATAAAATGATCCTTGCCAACTAGCCTATGAATTACTTCATGATTTACAATGCAAACTTTAATATTTAAAGACTCTAAAAGTTAAAAAGATGACTTTTTCTAAATTTGAAACCTGAAGCATGCATTAGATGTAGTTGGATATGTTGTGAGGCACATGGATTACATGGGAAACTTATAAGTATGCATGGAGTGCATGAAAGGCATGGGTGACCTATGGAGCAACTTTGACCAGTCTTTGCTACCTTGTTTAAATGCCAATGTCGATTTGGAAAATGTGAGGTAGCTTTTGATCAATGTATGTTACACCAATTCTTGATCAAGAGCTTCCCAGCCATGCCAATCTCTAAATTTGACCATAAGATAGATGCTTCAAGATAGTTAAAGAGATTGACCAATATCTTCACATCCACTCCAAGCTTTCCCAAGGCATTTTGGATAGCCTCACAACTATTCTAAGGTCACCAACCTGCTTTTGTTCTTTTTGAGGTCATTATCTAGATTAGTAGATGGCTACATGTCGAATGATAAAAATAGATGAAAAAATAAGGCTATAAAATGATGATCTTGAGATGTGTAAAGGCCATTAGATGATAATACATAACTTTTGGAAGCTCCAAACTGAATACCAGTTTCCTCAAGAGGTTGTGACAAGCAGGTTGTGAGGATCTTTAAGAGACCATGGCTATTGAAAACATGAGGATGAAAGAAATCATGTTGTGAGAGATTTAAAATTAAGATCAACTCTCCTTATCTCACCTTTAACTCAACCCCTACACACCACTCTCGAGATAATCCTTTTAATTTGAGACACTACAGATCAACCTTGCCAAATCCTTATATTGCATGCATATATTTATGAGAAATATGAAAATTCAACAACTTACATATCTTGCATATATGACCAATACAAAACCCAATGCAAATACATATGAAAATACCAATGGAAATTGGAGGATCATAAAAAATATAATATCTACTCAAGATTTCAAATAACAAAAGAAATTGATGTTCATTTACCAGTCTTGGTGCTCTCATACCATGTTAGAATCATATAATAATGAAACATCCAATATTAAATACTATAAGATCAAACACACAACTTTGTTACAATGAATGAAATCACACAAGTAAAATAAAGATAGATTGCATTCAGATATGGAGGTGTACAAAGTGTTATACTAGCTTGAAGCTCATATCTCTCACAACTATCCAAGATGTCTCAACTCAAAACTAAGTAGATTAACACTCCATTACATTACATAGATGGCATGAAGGATAAGTAGCTCACACTCCTATAATAAATAATATACAATATTTAATCCATAATTCATAAAAGGGATCTTAAGTGCCTTCAAGGTTAGGTCCTTATATAGGTAGAGAAGAGGCACTAATCCACATCCATTTGGCAAAGAGAACATGATTCAGTTACCAAGTGAATAATAACCCTATGTGCAACATGCCAATCCCCACATGTCAACATTAGTTTCCAAATGAATAGTGAAACCATGTTGACTACAAATAAATATGTGCATGTGTAATTAATGACCTCATTATTGCACCTAAGTGACCTAATTATTCCAACTAAGTAAGCTTAATATATATGTGTAGGAAAACCATATAGTGGATAAAAAACCTACACCAACACCAAAGACATAGGTATTTGACATATTTTTAGGAAGCCAATGAATATAAAATATCAGTGCAATATCATCTACATTGTGTCTATGTGTCAAGTATATACATGATAGTTAGGTGTTCACAGTTCTAGGTATTTCATATGAGTACCCGTTTTAGAAAAAAACATTTCTTCCTCCTCCTCCACCCCCACCATATTTGGTTTCTACACCCATTCAAGATAATTATATGGATTAGTTATTGTACCTATTCATGATCATTATATTCCATAAACTATATAGCCTATTTAGATTCATTATGTGTAGACAGTTCATAGGAGAGTAACTAATTTTTCTTGATGACTAATGCTTTAATGCCATTACATCAAAGGATCATCTAGAAATCATGATAACCAATATTTAATCGATGTCCTAAGAGAGTATTATTAATAGTTTAGTGTGTTACATAACAAACATAGACATATGTTTCTCTTAATATAAATTAGATTCCATAGGATAATATGTTTTGTAGATTTACTCATCATACACATAATGATTCATGATGATGATGACATTTACATTAGAACATGAGATTATTTTTTATATTCAAATATAATTACATATGATATTACTCACTCAAAAAATATGACCCTTCCTATGTTTGATGTAGGACTTCCACGTGACCATCCCCTTGATTGGTTAATTGGTTAACATCTCATTTAAGTAAAATATTTCAAAAAAAATAAAATATATATATATATATATATATATATATATATATATATATATATATATATATATATATATATATTCAAAAAATAAAAATCTAGACCTAAGCATGACATGTTTGCTAATTTCCATTTTTCATTAATTTTATTTATCATATGATTAATATATTAAATATCCTTTTTCATATGCTCATGCATATCATGTTATACATGATTGAGATTCAGGACATACATGTTACACAAGATAAATGGATGTATGGATGTAGGACATTCCTATACCTAGGTGCCATACTAATGTTGTAGGCATATTATTCCATGGATTACATTGAGACATGTTAATATTTATATGCCTTTACATTTACCATTTTTAGCTTAATTATTTTCTTACATGTGTATTACTATTACTCATGTTATTTACAATGTTATATTTCATGGATATGCTACTTTACTATGCTATGCCATTGACATACTTTGATGGTGTAGACCAATTTCCCTATTAAATGATTAATAAAAAATATTTATTTTAACATATAATACTCATTGCTTGTCTATTATTTGTGGTATTTGGCCTTGTGTGTGAGAAATTTATCATGAATTTTTTGTATCCTTGGGCCTTATGTGTGCAACATTTTATCATCTATTATTTGTAGCCCTTGGCCTTGTGTGTGTGATATTTTATTGTCCAATTTATGCAACCATTTTACTTGTGTGTAACATTGAGTATTATTTCATGTGATTTTATTATGTGCACCATGGCCATGAAAGTGTGTGTTTATGAGTGGATAATCTAGGATTGCATGCTGAGCTTGTTGTGTTTGCTGAGTTTTGTTGCCATGATCTATATCACATACCTTCCCATTTTTTTATGATGCCATGAATCACATCATGCACCTTTATTACAAAGTCTTACTCAATGATTATATTAATAATGGTTACTAGTATGTGTCTATTTTATATATTTATCTTGAAATGACACTTGTATACCTTACATTATATGTTTCCTATATGATTTTATGATAAATTCATTGCTATGATGATACATTATCCGCATGTTGACATGATTATACATGATTACATATTCTTACATAAAATGATATAATTAAATATTTTATTTTGAGATGAGTAACTCTTAAGCTACATCCCTCACCTTAAAAATGGGGCATACTAGTGGGCTTGTCATAGAGACTTAGGCTATCATGAGAAGAAAATATAGATTTTAGAACTACAAGATTCTAATAATTAAGAGTGGTTCAAATATAAAATTGATTAATATATGGGATAATTATTTACAAATTGTAACAAATTTTTGGTGCATATGCTATGCATATGTACACCCCTTACAAGAACAAAAGTTACAAGTTCCAAAATATTTATAGATTGAGATCAAGTTGGGCTATATGGCATGTATATGATAACACTTTACAAGAACAACAATTATAATTTTTAAAGTTTAGTATAGAATAGTATATATATGCATAACATTCTCTACTATGTTGTTACTGATTGGTTTATACTAGGGGGCATGAAGCTTGTTCATGCACACAAATTATCATAGTTTATCATGTTGGCACTGATTATGGAGCATGATAATTTTTCATGCACATTCATAATATTTTAGTTTCAATTTTCAAACATATTCAATGGTACATAGAAGTGAGCACCCTTAAATATATAAGTCCATATATAGTGGTTGATTTATGTATATTTAGGTAGTGTAGTTTAGGTTTAATGACAATCAACAACATAATCAAAGTGATCCCATATGTGGCTCCCAACTTATAATATTTAGGTATAAAATTAGTTACATGATTAGTTTGGTTGAGGTTTAACGTCACTCAGTGGCCTAGGCACTACTCCCTTTTCAATGAGGCTTGTGGAATTTATATTCCTAACCCATTGACTTGCCTTAGTACACAAAATTTGGATTTGATCACCCCTAATTCTCCAAGTTATTCAAAAAAGAATCATAGTTACACAATGCTTCAATAATGAATCCTCATCTCTAATGACATGAGATATGAAAAACATGGTTCACCTACTTATATGTGTATTCCTTGCTATTTAATTTTAAAAATATTTAGTTTCATTTAATATTTTAGATTTAATACATGGAAATTTGTTATTGTATTTTCATTTTAGGTTTCATGGAGCAAGAAACATATTTAGAGCCTTTCCTAAAGATAAAATGTGTTATACATACTAAGATAAATTTATTTTTCTTTTATTCTAGAATTCTATTTTATTCCAATACTAGAATAAAAGGGGAAATTTATAGACACTAAAATATGTTGTTAGATACTTTTCAATGTCAATTTTGACTTAAATTCACCTTACATGACTTGTGCATACACATATGGATCTTGTTTTCCATTCTATCACATCTACATGCTTTCTATGGGTCTAATCTTCCCAATTTTCTATCAATCACATATAGAAATTCCCTAGTCAATGTCTAATATTCTTAAAATCATATTCAAACTATATCCTGATTATAAAATTAGTGTTTATTCCTTCTAGATAGAATCATCAGACTTAGATAGTTTTATAATTTTAGACTCATCCAAACCTGACAGACTCATTATGTGCCAAGTAATGGTTACTTTTAAAATTTAGACTCTTATTATGGGTTGACCCATACATTTCACATGTTAGTGGCATGGTAAATTACCTAAAGAGTCCCATATAAATAAATAATAGATCTAAGCCTATTCTATATCTAGTAAGCACATACATATCATATTCAAACACTTTCACATTCAAATATATTGCCCTATTTTTTTCAATTCAATAATGAGCCATAGATCAGGTCTTATCTAAGTATAAAATGCCTAAAAATCTAAACCAACGTTGTCATTTTACAAGTATCAAAATATAGATCACATGCTACATTCATTAAAGGAGAATTATTGCACACTTTCACCTAACAAGGATAACTACATGTAGTTTCAATTCCCTATTCAGAGTATTAGATATGTAGGAAAAACTTATCCACTCATCATAGAGTGGATGGTTTTAGATTAGATGACCTTCTTTCTCCATTTTACAACCAAAACCTAGTTCTAAAGTGGATCTATAGTTTCAAAGAGTAGGAGATAGTTTTATGGAATTATGTGTATAACTAGTTTATGAAGATCACACATAGAGATATATTACAAGTAGATGTAGTGGCCTACATGGAAATATAGAATAAAAATTAATTCAAACATAGCCATAAAATTTGGTACACAACATTAGTCAATACTATCAAGGAGATAATGAAAACATCTAGGTGCATCTAAAGATTTAGACTTTGATCTGAGTGATTTACAATCTCATTTCTTACCTAAACTTGACTTTTGCATTTCAGTCTCTAACCTGCATAATATAGTAAAATTCTATGTATCTTAACCCTCTTATTACTTTCAATAAATAACAAGGGAAATTAAAAAATTAATATTATTCCATTGACATTTAGATACATGTTATATGTAATATGAATAAGTACAAAGTTTTATACTTGTCAGGGTTAACTAATCCAAATAATGTAAAACATATTGGCGAACCCAAATATTATCTTGAACACATCCAAACCCTAGGTCTTCCATTAGGTTTCTTCCTTAATTATAGGGTTTCATATTTTTTTATAAATAAATTATTTTCAAACCTGATTTATGATTTTCCTCATTCATAAATTACACATGGCTACAATGGATGTACATAGTTTCTATTTGTTAACTCAAGCTATGATTGTAATCATTACATTTTGTTTTCATTTACTATGAAAAACCTATAATAACTATGTGATGTTGTGGATATAAAGATTATATACTAATGAGGTTAAAATTAATAATGAACAATCTTTAGCCTTCCATAATTCATGTTATTTCAATATTTAAATTTGATATGCTTGACGTTATCATTAAACACCAAAGGGAATGCATGACACCATTTTAATTCTTTCCATTCAACCTTTTCAGGTTTTTGATCTTCAAATATTGATGAAAGGTTTTAGAAAGTTAAGCTATAGGGATCTACATAGTCATTCATAGAATATGCATATTGACTTTGAAAGGATTATCACTTTCGTGTCATACAATTTTTAACTTCTCATTGTCATGATGTATGATTCTGGTCACCATCTTAGATCATTATATGATTTTTATAATTTATTCTACACTATTCTAAGAGTATGATCTTTGTAGTTTTAGGCTCTACTAGAAATGAGTTAATTAGAAATAGTCATTTATCTATCAACTTCCTTTGTCAATTTCCCATTAAAGGTATTTTCATTCATCTTCCCATTTTCAACACACAAGTGGATCTTTATTTACCATATTTAGATTAAATTTTATTATGTGCATCACTTTTATCTGATTGATGTAGAATAATTAACACTTATATTCCCTCTTCATAAAATGTGTGTGTACATCCATCAAAGCATATATTTTTGTAAAATAGGATACAAAACACAATTGAATGTCCCAAGTCCATCATTATAGTCCATGTGACCATTTTTTTTCAAAATACTATCAATAAATTTCTTCAATTTCATTAGTAATGTGAATGCACAAGGCCCTTACAACTTTTAATTGTGTTTGGTGTATAGGCAAGGATCTTAGTTGTATGGAATACTATGTTACAAAATTTTATGGATGCTTCTCTCAATGCTATGACATATGAATGTTGTAGATTTATATACAAAATTTGTGGCTTATTGATAAATGTTGACAAGGATTAGAGATAATTAGTTGGAGATGATATATATTTAGGAATTAAAATAAATTTTAAAATTTGATACTTATTAATGAAATCAATATATTAAAATGTAAAATTAATTTGGGAAATGTAAAAAAAATCAATGTCAAGATCCTTTCCTATTCTAAAAATCTATTTAAATGACCTTAACCCATAATTGCACTCCATGTCACTATAATTATCAAACAATTACCAAAGGTGTAATAAATAATATAATAAAAGCTATAATCAAATCACAACCAAGAAGGCCTTGCTACACAGGGGTATGTATATCCATCAAATCATGATTGAAAGTGGATATTTACCATATTTTATCATATAAAATAATCTAATAGACATATATATTTAAAAATGTGAGCACAAACACAAATAAATTCCATAATTTCATCGATGCAATCCATATGATCAAGTTTTTTCAAAATGCATTTAGGAAATTCCCTAAAATCAAGTCACAAATTCATTACAACATTTAATCATGTTTATATAGTTGAAAATGATATTAGCATTATGGCATGATGTGTTACTAATTTATTAAGATGTTATTGTCAATGTAGAGACATATGAATGTTTAAATTAGTAATATAAAGTTTGTGGCACATGGGTAAATGTTGATAAGTATCAAAGATTCTTACTTGATAATTATATATGTTTTTACATTTATAATCAAGAATTTTGACACTTCTTACTAATAAAAATATATTTAATTGTAAAAATAATTCGTCAAGTGTTAGAAAAATTAATGATAAGATCATTTTATATTAAAAAACTAAATTAAATGCCTCAATCCCATAAGTATAGTCGATGCAACCATAATTGTCAAATGATTGGTAAATGCATACTAAAAAATATGATAAAACCTTAATTTTGAGTACAACAAAGAAGGCCAAACTACCAAAGGGTATGTACACATCCATTAAAGTATGGCTGGAAGTGGATATTTGGCATATATTATAGTAGAAAACACCCTGATAGACATGTATATTGTAAAATGTGACCAAAAAACATAACTGAATTTACTAAGTCCATATTTATAGTCCATTTGAGCACATTTTGTCAAATGTAATTTAGTAATTATATAAAGTAAAGGCACATGATCATAATGAAATTTAGTGATGTTTTGTGAATAGGTAATAATATTTTATTTATGGCATAATATGTTATTGTATTTCTTATATGTTTCTCTCAATGCAGTGACACATAAATGTTTTAATTTTTAAAATATAATTTGTAGCACATGGATAAATGTTGACAAGTTTTGGAGATTCTTAGCTAAGGATGATATAAATAGTCATTGATATAAATTTTGGACTTTCAAAATTTATTATTTAAAAAAATATATTAACATTTAGAAGTAATATGTTACACCTTAAAGGTACTTCACTCCATTTATAAGGCTGGTAGTTATTATCTACACTTTGTGGTCTTATTTTATCTTAGTGTTATCCTATGGGAGATTGTTTCATACAATCTAATGGCTATTAAGTTATCTCTCTCTCTCTTGTTTGGAAAGGGAGGAAGCTTGCTTTTATTGTTTGTCACTATCTAATTTTTACAAAACCTATTAGGTGGGAAAGTCTTAAGCTAACCTTATGCCTACCTTGTGCAAAAGTTCATATTTATTTGTGTTTCTTGTGCAGTGCATATGTATTTTTTATATGTCTGACTCATGGATCCTTTTTTACCTTCATGGATGATCAAGAAATCCATATTTCTACCCTCTATGATTTTATGGATATTAGATGAATCCACACAGAGGTTAGATGTGCCCTTATGGATGATAGAGGAGTCCGCATAGTCTTTCAAGTGGACAGGTTGATATTTATCAATTTGGTCCTCCTAGTGGGGAAAAGACTCCATATTAATGTTGGTCTTGGTGCATGGAGGATTGAGTAATCCACATCAAGACTTGGTTTGATCAGTGGCTAGACAGATGTTTCATGGAGGTAGAAGATCAATAGAAGACTGCCTATTTCTGGTTGGTTATGTTGTAGGTAGGGGTGTCTCTCTTTGGTAAGCTATGGTCTAGCTACCTATTGGTTGTTTAGTTTCTCATGGTACTTCTTAGTTCCTTAGATGCCATAGAGTTATTGTGTATATTTTATTACATTAGTTCTATATCAAAAGTTTTGAGGAAGCTTTTCTAAAGAAAAACAATTATTGACTATATTTGTTGTTGTTTAAGAGTTATTTGTTTGATCTACTATAGTTATGGGACCTTTCAAATCCTCTTGTTGTGACTAGATATAGTTGTGGGATCCTTAAAACTATCTTTCTATTTTATGGTATGGTTTTGGGAACTTTCAAACAATCTTTTTGTGACATGTTTTGGTTGTGGGATCCGTCAAACCCTCTTGTTGTGATCTAGTTTGGTTGTGGGATCCTTCAAACCCTCTTAGTTCTAGAACCATTGTTTAAAAACCTCTCTTGGTTTTAGGACTATTAATTGAAACCCTCACTTGTTTGGTTCATAGCTTTGGTTTAAAAAGCATCTACCCTATCAAATGAAAAATTACTATCTCCAAAATGTAATTCTTTAAAGAAGTATATTACAAAGTTACAAAATAAAATCCATGAAATAAATCGGTATCCATCTCCAAAATGTAAATGTTTATGCAAATATATATTAATCACATATAATTATGACTCATTTGGTTCCATTGTGATGGTCACATTATAATCAATAAATTTTTAACAACTCTAATGTTCATTCTATTTGATGTATATAACACCCAAGGTAGAATTTAAGAATAGATTAAATTGTGGGATTTTCATAGGATATTTTTATAAATATCATCTCTAATGATAGTGGTGACTAACATTATTTAAATTTATCTACATAAATATATGGATAAGGGGTTAGTAAAGTGTATTCTAGAGACCCATTTTTTAGACATGCCCAAAATTTACATTCATTTTACAAATGAAAATAATATATGCAAGACATTAATATATCAAGGATGGCATATAACTCATAAAACCTTAACAAAACACAATAAAAATTAAAAAATAATGTATATATATATATATATATATATATATATATATATATATATATATATATTATTGCAGTCCATGATTCAACCAAATAATTTAAGGGCATGTTACTATTGACCCCCAATTTTTCCTAAGAACATGTTTGCTTAAGAATAAATGAGGAAAAATAAAATTAGTGTAAGAAGATGCATTTTACAAAGGTTTCACATGAGGATAATTGGTGAATTTTTTGCACTAAAGATATATGTTTGATAGAGTTGTGTGGAATTATATACATAAGTTAAAATAACTATGAAGTATTTTAATGGTTTTTGGCTATTTTGTGGTGCACATCATATCGCATAACCATGAAAAAGAAGAATAAGACATGATACTCTACACGTACAAGGTAGGTATAAGATATCCATTACCCAAACTAATACCACTCAGTATATCCTAGATCACTTGCAAAGGTTGAAGGTTAGTTAATGCAAATCATAGGGCGTAAAAGGTGGAAGGTCAGTCAAAACAAATCATAGGAATAAATAGTGTGGAGTTGGTTAACATAAAGT
Organism: Torreya grandis; assembly: GCA_037957365.1. Lineage (NCBI taxonomy): Eukaryota > Viridiplantae > Streptophyta > Pinopsida > Cupressales > Taxaceae > Torreya > Torreya grandis. The sequence goes on from JARHVA010002680.1 coordinate 120,011, forward strand.
GTAGATCATGGAGGAAATCCATTGAGCATTTTAGGGTATGAGCTATAAATAAGAGTAAGGCAAACTTGTCTATAAAATTCTACCTTGTTATTTTTAAAAGGGTTCATTGATTGATATTATTGTATAAGCTTCCATTATTGGATATTGAGTAATAATTTCAACATTTTACATGTTATTGTATTTGAATTATTATTATGAATTAATATGGGTCTATTATAAAGATTCTTGTGTATTAATGAGTGGTAATTCATGTATGTGTTATTACTTGTAGTTAGCATAGTTTTGTATTACATGTTAAATTGTATCTATTTTCATGCCCATTAATGGCTACCAATTAGGTAATTATATCATCACCCAACGAAATGAGACTTGATAATCTCTCTTTATGCTTCAAGTGATTGATCAAGTAAAACTCTAGTGATAAAATTGCATGGAAAGTAGGTATTAGTTATTGGGATCATGCAAGTGGTGTGGGTCTAGTATATAAGAATAAGAAAAACCCCATCATTTAGGTTTCATTATTGGGACCTAGTTTAATTATTTAATGGAGACATCAGGTGGTAGGTGGAAATGACATACATAATATCTCTAGAATGAGAAAAACACTGGTTTGGAAATAAATATTTAGAGTTCACATGGAAACATCTAGGTAGTAGCATTTTAACACCAAAGATATGGTTTCAAAAAAAATTATATGACCCATTATCTGATATTTTATTTTTAGATTTATTAGAACATATGCATGCATGGCTAACGATGTATGTAATGGGCTAAAGTAGATAATTTGGATAAATATATCCATTTAAATAAGAGAAGATTGAAAAACTTAAGAAAATAGATGAAGCTTGGATGAAAACTATAGATGTGTGGTGGAAATTGGGAAGTGATCTACTAGAGTTATATGTTACCATATATTATTGACTAGAAGAAGAGAATTACTAGTTTTTGTGTAAATTGGAAGGATCATACATAGCCCAAATACATTTTTTGATCAAAAAATGATGGTGGATTGATAGATAAAATTCCTCTTTACATGGACCATGTGAAATATTTTAAAAAGGAGGAAGCAACAATTATGTTCAACTAGTGACGCTAATATTGTGAGAAATTCAAGGGGATGGAAGACAAAGATGATCAAGTGCTCAAAATACATAGATATAGTGAAGAAAATATTAGTTTAGGTATTTATTTTCTTAGATTTATTTATTTGGGAATATTATATCTACTCACATGGAGTTTTATACATTTGGGGATATGCTTGCTTAGGTGGAGTTAGTGTGTTATAGGTGTCATAGGTCTGATTAGAAGACTAGGATGTAAACCCTCTTACCACCTTTTGTGGAGGAGTTACACTTCTATCCTAGGGGTTATTTGACCACCATTTATGGATGAATTACTCAACACTCCTATATATATGCTTCATTTGAGGATCTTTCTCACTTAATGAATATTTAGCTTTCTCCATTTTGGTTATATCATGTAACATTTGTTTTTTGATTTCATTCTTGATTCAGCTCATTATTGGTGTGCACTCATGTGACCACTAGAACTTTTATACTCACTTTAACTAGATCTAGATCAAAATTTGATATGGTATTAGAGCCACCTCAATAATCATGTGTCTAGTTTTTATTGCTGTTAAGATATTCTTTTAAATCTTGATATTTTTTGCATATATTGTGAGGTAATTTTTTAGAGGGTTTTGAAAAAAAATTTGTTGTGTTTTTTTGAAATCTCAAAAACCTTGGGATTTGTTAAAATCCCTCATTTGCCTAAAGCGACCAAAAAAAATTATGGGGGGGGGATATTTTCTTTGAAATTTGGGAATGTTACCCATCTTTGGTGGAGGTCTCTTTGTTTTTATTTTCATAGGTCTGTGGTTGTGTTTTTTGAGATAATATGAAGTAAGGGATTTAAAACCATTATGCTTTGCCCTACTCTGTAGTTTTGATAGATCTTTGTCTTCCTATCAAAAGCATGGGATATTGAGTACTCATTGATCTGGCCTTGTCATTGGTTTGTGACCTTTACAAAAGATCCATTTTTATTTTTGTGGCCTTCATAGACATACACTCCTTCCTAGTAGAAACACACAACTAGTCTTCCTTGGGTATACCCAGTAGGAAAAAATTGGCAACATATGTATTGATCAGAGATCCTAGTTTAATGGCCATTAGCATAGAGGAATGTAACTTCTCATATTATCATAAATCTACTTACCCTCCCATGACCAAAGCCTCATAACTTCCCACAAGTTTGATTATCAATCCACATCATTATTAGACTTGCATTCTCATCATTCCACCTATATAACCTCATTTGGTTCCCCACGTTTACTCACAGTTCTCAATAGAAACCTTCAGACACTTGGTAAACTCCTTTGGCACTAAAACCACCATTTTGGCAAGCAAATGGTTTAGAAAATTTTATGGTTTTCTAAAACCACCTCAGTAGTATTTCATGTTTTTTAACATTTACTAAGTAGTTTCCATTTATAAATTCATGGTATTCCCATTTAAATGCATGGTTTTACTCTTTTTTAAAAAAGGGGGGAGTTTTGAATTTCTTTGGAAGCTTACGTTATATTGAAATGTCAAATGCAACTTTAAAGTTAACATTTTTAAACTAAGTTTTATTATGAAAGGGAGATTAAATATTGAGGGGGTAGGCATTAAAGGTGATTTTTTTAATTGTTGTTTTGATTAAAATAATATATTATGGGTTTTATATAAAGATGGGAAGATATTAGTGTTTTTAAACCCTTCATTTTTTTGCTTGATAAAGACTAGAGGGTGAGCCTGATTTGGCAGGTGGCCAAACCCCCTTGCATACAAAAAAAACATTTCACTTTTTCCTTTTTGCTCACATTGTGTACTCAACTTGGATGCATTTTTGGCTAAGCCTAACATCCTATTTTGTTAAGAAATTTATCTTTATGACACTCATACTGATTTCTCTACGATGCACTATCAAATGAGTTTGATGTCTTTTAAATGTGCATTTGAAACATTTGGAGGGGATTCTTTTTCACATAGTTCAAGGGGTGTATTTTATTTTTTGGCACTTTCCATTATGTTTTGCACTTTCATTTTTGCAATAAATATAACTTGCACTACTACTACTACATCTCATTTATGCACTAATGAATTCAATTTCAATCAACCCACTAACTCCCTTTAACTATCATGAATGGAGATTAAAGATGATAGTCACTCTAAGAAGTAAGGGTTTGTATAAGAGTAATGAAACTAAACCTAACATAGATGCAAAGATAATCAATTGGTATAACTGTAGTGATGAAGTCTATGGAATATTGTGCCTTTTTGTATCACTTGATCTCCTATTTCACTTAGATCCTACGAAATCACCCCATGATGTATGGAACATTCTAGGAAATCTATTTGAGGAACAAGATGTGATGAGAGTTCACGAGCTTAAGATTTAACTTATTAGTGTAAGTCTTTGTAACTTTGAAACCCTTTAGGATTTATTCACTAAGTTCAAGTCCTTGAAATTGTAGTTGAAATAATTTGGGATACAAAAATAAGATGACCAACTTATTCTTTCTATACTCTCTAAACTAGGTCCCGACTATTCAATCTTTGTCTCTACTTTTCATGCCATTAAAAGTGATTTGGGAATTGCATGAAAAATTCCCTCTTTAGATGTTTTCATCACAAACTTAACCAAATATCAAGACAAGTTGGTCTAGATGGGCACATTGAAGTCCAAAAAATCTCAAGCCCTAATTATTGGGAATGGGAAATTAAAGACTTGAAATAAAGATAAGTAGAATAAGGATCAAGATAAAAATAAAGACTCAACCTCTACCAAAACTAACACTAAAGCTTTCTCTTCTAAACCTAAGAAAGATAAGGTTAAGTGTGCCTACTATAATAAAAATGGGTATGATGATAACAAGTGCATGAAGAAGTAAATAAATCACCTAACTCATCTCCTAAAGAAAAACAACATAGGTGTTCTTGAGTCTGTCAAGCAAAATTCATCAACCCAAGATTATAGTAAAGTAAAGGGAAAGGGGAAAAAGAAAGAAAAGGGAAAGGCTACTATAGCAACTATAACTTCAACATCTTCATGGGTCATTAACTCAGGTGCTTCTCACCACATGGGATCTTCACTAATTAACTTTTATTCCTTTGAGCCTTATATCATGTCTTTCATTAGTTTGGGTGATGACACTTCTATACTAGTTGTAAGGAGAGGGTATGTTGAAATGGAAGGAGTAAAATTCAATAATTTTCTAAATGTCCCTTATCTTTCAACCAATATCCCATTAGATTATCAAATCACTCATATCATCAAAGGCATGAGGGTTGAGTTTTTACCAGATTTATTTATCATCAGGGTGCGGCATAGTGATTATATAGTGGTAGTGGATAGGGTAGATTACCAAGCTAGGTTATACACCTCACATTTTGAACTTGATTCTTCTCTGACTGAATTTCTAAATAATTCAAATTGAGTTAGCAAATTATGGCATGAGTAGTTTGTCTACCTTAATTACTGCTACCTTGAACAACTTAAGAAAAATGACATGGTTATAGGATTACCTTGTGTCCAATTCTCTAAGGTAATTTTTGATGGTTTCTCTCTTGGAAAGCATCTCGAAATAAAATTTGACAAAGGAAAATCTTGGAGGGATTCAAAAGCATTGGAATTAGTACATAATGATGTATTTGGGCCTTTTATCAGTCTATCTTTTACAAAGGCTAAGTACATTTTCACTTTCATTGATGATTCCTTGAGATATACATGGGTCTAATTTCTTAAGAATTTTTTTTAAGTGTTTGGATATTTTCAATACTTGAAGGCACTTGTTTAGAAATAATCTAAGAAATCCATCAAGGTTATTCAAACTAAAAGTGGAGGTGAATATATCAATAATAGATTTGAGTAGTTTTCACCATAGAGGGGATTGATTTACAACATATAGTTAAAATATTTCATATAATAGACTTTCATAATGCAATAATAGATGCTTGAAAGATATGGATAGTTGTATGATTCAGTCTAAGTCCTTGACACTTTAGTATTAGGCTGAAGCCATTAGTTATGCTTGTTATATTTAAAATAGGGTTCCTCATAAAGATTTGAAAGGCATAACACCTTTTGAAGCTTAGCATGGAAGGAAACCTAAATTTTATCACTTTAAGGTTTTAAGACCTCCAACTATGGCATGTATACTAAATAAGATACACAAATCTATGGAACCTTAGTCTAATCCTTGTATACTTATAGGTAATTTATATGCTATCAAGGGATATCACCGAGTTGTTCATAGAGAGAAGTGTTCAATTTCAAGAGGGTCCCAAAGACTCAATAGTTGATACTTTTTCATTAGATTCACTTAGACTTGATGATTATTCTTCCAACTCAGATCATCTAGAGCATGTTCTTGAGCTAGGGTATTCTTCTTCTTCTTCTAGTTATGATAGCGAGGGTAGTGATGTGGAGTCTTCTACATCAACCTATAGTCATGTTTCTGAGGATGAGGAGTCATCACTTGACTCACCCACATCTAGCCCCCTTTGGTCCAGGTAGACACTTTAGAGTATATGCACTTGGGCAGGGGATGTAGTAGATGACAAATGTACTTGAGAATATTATTAGAGTATTCCACATGATTTATTTTCTTTAGTTTTAGATCCACAAATATTTAAAGAGGCTTCAAGAATACTTGGGTGGGATAGTTCTATGTAGGAAGAACATTATTCTTTGATAAAAAATCACAATTTGGATTTGAGGGAATAAAGATGGTTAGATGTAGGTGGATATATCAGACCAAGTTTTTTGTAGATGGGTCAGTCGATAAGTATAAGGTATGATTTTTCACCAAGGATTTTTCATAGGTAGTTAGGATTGACTACTTAGAGACCTTTGCACCTGTTGTAAAGATGACTTTAATCTAACTCATAATAGCTATAACCATAAAAAATGGTTGGGATGTGCATTAGATGGATATGAAGAGTGCCTTTCTTCATAGAGAACTTGAGGAGGATATTTACATGGAGAAGCCACCTAGGTTTGTTTAGGATTTAATCTTAGTTTTTAGACTTAATAAATCCATCTATGGCCTCAGATAGGCCCCTTGATATTGGTACACTAAGATGGATTCTTTCCTCCTTACTCTAGGTTTTACCAGGTGTCATTTAGATCCCAATGCATATTTATTATGCCAAGATGATTTTTTACTAATATTGGTCCTTTATGTTGATGATATTTTGATCACCATGAGTTTCCTCATCATCTATTATAGTGGTGAAGACATCTTTGTAGGACATATTTGACATGACATACTTGGGTCTTCTGCATTACTTCCTTGGTATTGAGATTTCACAGTTTCATTTATGGATTTCACTTGCATAACCTAAGTATGCTCTTGATATTTTGGCTTGGTTTCACATGGATAATTGTAATCCATCTCTGACTCCATTTATATCAAGATTCAAACTTGAGGCTAACTATTATACACTTTCGGTTGATACCATTGGGTATCAATAGCTTGTTGGCAACCTCATTTGTCTGACACATTAAGTTTGATATTTCATATATTATAGGCATTATTTCATGATTCATGTAGGATCTGCATGAGCTATAATAGAATGCAACCAAGTGGACAATCCACTACATTTAGGGCTCTTATATATTTAGGATTCATTACATATTTGACATAGAGGTTGACTTGGTTGGTTTTTAAAATTTGGATTGGGCTGGTGTTACTCAAAATCACATGTCCACTTTAGGTTATAATTTTTCTTTAGGTTCTAGCCCTATCATTTAGTCTAGAAGGAAGAAATTTTTTATTTCTATATCATCTATATAGGTAGAGTGCATGAGATTTGTTAATTTAGCTACTAAGGCTATTTGGCTTTAGGGGTTTTTATCCAAGTTTGAAATTCCTATTTCATCCCACCATCATCTATTATGATAACTAGAATACTATATAGATATATAGGAATATAGTTTAACACTAGCATAACACTAGCATACCAAACACATTGAGATTCACATGTATTTTATCTAGGATCTTATTCATGGTTAGGTCATTGACTTAAAATTTTGCCAATCTTTAGAACATGTTACAGATATCTTTAGCAAAACCTTCATTGAGAACAAGTTCATTTAGCTATGAGATCTTCTTTGGGTGTGGTCTTCACTAGTAGTAAAATCATCTTTAGGGGGCGCCTTATAACCTATTCACTTATTCTATGTCTATCTTTTGTGGGTTAAAGTTTTTTCTTATAGGTTTTCTCCTTTAAACTACTTTATGAGTGATTGATTTATACATGGGTACCTGATTAGGCCTAGTTTTTAAGACTCATTTTTATTTTACACTATCTACCTAAGCTATGATTATGGGAGGGGGTGTTATTTTAGGTATTTATTTTCTTATATTTATTTATTCGAGAGTATTATATTTACTCACATGGAATTTTCCTACATTTGGGGATATGATTGCTTAGGTGGAGTTAGTGTGTCATAAGTGTCATAGGTTTGACTAAAAGACCAGGATGTAACTCCTCTTATCACCTTTTGTGGAGTATTTACACTTTTATTCTTAGTTCCTTTGACCACATTTTGTGAAGGATTTACACTTCTATTCTAGGGGGTCTTTGACCACCATTTGTGAAGGAGTTACCCAACACTCCTTTATATATGATTTACTTGAGGAGATTACTCACTTATTGAATATTTGGATTTTTCCATTTTGGTTATCTCATGGAATATTGGTTTTTTGATTTCATTATTTCTTTAGTTCATTGTTAGTGTGTGCTCACATTTTTCTCATGTGACCATGGGACCTTTTGCACTCTCTTTTACTGGACCTATATCAAACTCTTATAGGGGAAATTTTTGACTGCTCCCATGGACCATGGGATAAGGGAGGAGACAAGGCATGAATATGTTGTGAATAACCACATAAAATGAGATGGGCATGTTTCCAACTCTCACATAGAGGAAACACAGTTCATAGATAAAGAAGAGATGCAAAAATTAGAATAGGAAACTAAGTCATTGGTAATAAATCCCATATAATTAGTTTCTTTCCACCTATTATAGATGAGGAGGAATCAATTGAAATAAAATAAGATACATAATCTTACCCTACATGAAGTTTTAGCATGAGTGTGATTTAGTAAAACATAAAAAGATTCATAAAAAGTGTAGGTACGACTAAGATATGAGAGTTTAGAAGACAAATATATGATAATTAGATACTTAATCAAAATTTTCCTTACACATGAATGGATCTATTAGAATAAGTTCACACAAGTATTATGAATTAACATGTCCTATCTATATAAGGCATGCTAGGAGTAGGAGGTGACGATAACCCTAACATGCAAGGTAGTACCAAAAAATCTCCCAGGGGTGTAACACCAACCACATGGCCAAACAACACACACATAAGCCAAGATATCAAAGGATAAGGATGACCACCAAGTAGTAGTGGTGGGTAAAATTCTTTTGGATCACCAAAAAACCCAACAATAAGTAATGCATAGAATTAAAAAATTGTAACAATGCAACAACAGATCTTTTACAAGATGTCCATGAGGCTAACACAATATAGAGGGGTAGAAAATGTTTAATAACATGTGAAAATGTAAAATCATTTGGATATAAAAAGGAATCACTATGATAAATCACAAGGGAAGCCAACTTTCCACCACTCTACTTGACCATGCACATGTATGGTATTGTAAATATGACCCACACCAATGATAGTGTACTAAGAACAACTAAAGAAATATTTTCTCAAAGGGTTTGAAATCCTATAAGTTGAACCAACAAACATCTCCAAATTTAAGGATATAAATCAATATGTCTTAAAGAGTGTCTTCACATATGATACAAGGTTCAAAACTTTGATATCTAAACTTTCATATGCTTGTATCACACACAATGGTTCATGTGGGGCTTGATAGTTAATTTTCAATGTGCATTATCTATGCAAAACTTCAAAAAAATGAGGGGAACTTTGGAAGTAATTATCAAGGCTGAAGTAGATGAAAGTATGAACATTGGAATAAATCCATTCATGAAGACAAATTTCAAACATGGACACTCAACTTCATAATTTGACTTTGAATAGCACACACAACATAAGAAGTATATTGTGGTGCATAGGGCCACAACAAAAATGATTTCCCCCATAAAAATATAAGGGTGATCTTAATATCATATAAAGTTTTCAATGATGATCATGATGTAAGGAATTTACCTCTTTTTCAAAGGGATAAATAATTTAAGGTCACAATCTATAGAAAAATATGTAACATGACCACTAATGTTACAAAAAACTACAAAGTGATAGGTGAGATTCATGAGGAATATGAACATGGAATGATTTAGGCCATAGTGGGGCCTTTGTATCTATGTGGTAAATATGTCTAGACACCTAATTTTGGTACAAGGTTCGTTATTATGATATTTTTTATGCATATGTATTATTGGTTTGAATTATGGTTTTAATGGCACTTTATGTTCTTTCATCCTTCTATTTTATCAAATTTGAAAAAATATAACAATTAATTACCTAAATGAGAAAAACCACTACTTAAAATCATAATGATACAAATATGCAATAAATAACAAAAATTTATTTGGAACTTGCTATATTTGGAAATATGCTAAAAGGGGAAATGAGAAAGAAATACAACTTAGCTAAAATTTTGACAATGTATGACTAGGATATAAATTGTGAAATTGATTAGAAGGCTCTATGATGATGTTGTGAGTCATAAAAAATGTTTCACTTGATCTCTAATTAAGGCCCTTAGAATTATAAAAGGTTGCGGTTCACTAGGTCCTCAAGGTGTGCTAACATCTTATAGGGTTTTATGTTGTACAAATGATATGGTAGGTTCACTTCACTTGTGTGTTATGCTTGGATGTGTGGGAGCTCTTAATTTATTTTGGAAACCATTATGTTTCATCTTATTCAATTTTAACCTTAGCTCAATATAATATGAATAATAAAATAAATAAAAAATGAAAAGGGGTTATTAGTTGAAGTTGGACAATACCTCAACATGCCCTATGTTGAGCATTGCCTACATACCAATACTTTGAATTGGGATTAAAATAAATGTAGTTATCCCATGATATGATGGTGTGTGTGAAAGATTAATGTTATTTTATATGATTTTTCAATTCTAGTGTGATTAAGTGCTTCAAAAATGACTTGTGACCTTGGAGGTGTCCTCAAACTTTAGTCAAGGATATTAAGGTTGTATGTATTTATTATTGGTAAAGATAGGTGATTTTACATCAATGTGAAATTATAATTATTTTTATTTTAAATCCATGAACCTATTATGTATAAAATGACTCGAAAACATGTTTTTATAGTGATCAATAGGGAATTGAATTTTTAAACTAGGTGGATATTCCACTCCAAGTTTCACCAGCACATAACCTTTCAATTCAAGGTGTTTCTCTCAAAATTTATGCCACAAAAAAACACCTAATTTTTTTAAAAGATGAATTCCAACTCTTATGACTCACATATACAACATACTTAATAATATGCAACCCTTCACTTGATACATCCTTTGCATATATTTATTCACAATCTAAACATGCTACTACTCCATACATTACTACAATCAAAATGATTGCATAGAGTTGACATACCAAATGTGAAGTTCTTTAACCTTTAGGGTTGATTATTGAGCTCTCTTAAATGTTTGTGTATTACTCTAGTTAGAAATAATGTAAAAACCTAAGTGAATAAAGTAATCACATCAACCATAAAGAGATATGACATAAGAAATACCTTGGAGATGCTTAATGTGAGAAAAATTTAGCAAGAGTGAAGCCATGCTTCCTCATATCCACTATGTTATGCAATTTATAACCTTTTATGCCTCTTGGGATTACAAGGAAAATAACCTTGTACACTCGTAATGACTTATAAAATATATGGTGGAATAATTACCTCTAAAGGAAAGAATACTAATCAACTTAGATTCCTCAATTATGTAGTCATAACTACTAAACTCAACTCGGCTATGTAGTCCTCCTCCTTAGATGGATCTCTTGTTTTAGTTTTTATCTGATCTTATGATCTTTTCTCTTATGATTTATAATGAGTATTCAAATAAGTCAATTATGACTATGTAATAGTGATAAAATAGTAACCAAGGATCATAATTGAAAATAATAATGTGAATCCAATTTCCATACATCTCATTTCACTTTTTGCTACTTTTTTGATCTTATTGATATCTCCTTAGATCTCTCTTGATGTAATTTGCCTTCCAAAACCTTTATTTAACCTTTCCTAACCTTAGAATCTACCCAAAAAATATAAAACATCAAAAGACGATTCAATATAGTAGCTTAGTAGGTTAATAGTTGTGCTCAAGATATGAACCATTGATAGTTTCAGAGGTCATCAATCATAGCTTTGAAGGTCATCAATATCTCTTGAGACCAACTAGAAAGGAAGATTATTCAAATTCCAAAAGCTATAACTTTTGCATACAGACTCAAAATCAGATACATTTTTTTTGAATTTGTCTAATGTTTCAAGAGTAATCCAAATGTTGAATTAAAAAATATTTTTCAAACAAAAAGTAAGCTTTTTTTATCATGTACAACAAAAGCTACAATTTTTTAGGTCTCAACATTTTGTATATTACTCATATTTGAGAGTTGAATGTTTTACCAACTGAGTTGGATGATAAACATGATAAAATTTGTGATCACATGAACATGATTTAAAGTATTTTAGGCCCCATAAAATATATAAAAATAAGATTAATAAAATTTGTGATCACATGAACATGATTTAAAGTATTTTAGGCCCCATAAAATATATAAAAATAAGATTAATATTTACCTCTGATGACCCAAGTGAGATACCAAACATATCATCCTCTTGGATAATAACCAATTCAGGCTCATATCTAATAAACTATCTAATTTGAAGGAGTTGTGTCCCATAACTTCAAAAAATAAAATGGAGAGGAATTTTTTTACCCTACTTTTTAGAATTCCATTTGGATTTTCTTTATATCCCCTTCTTGATGCTATTTTATTCATATATAGATACATATTTTTCCCACTCCTCTTGGTCAATAGGAGCAAGGATATACAATCAAATGTTCTAAATACCTTCTTTGTTCCACATTGAAGGCTCAAAGAAACATCATCTTTAAAATAAAAATAAAAGGAAGTATATCCAAGAAAAAACATTATTATTTAAGCTTCATAGTGTTACCTTTAGAGTATTTTCTTTTCTCAAGTGAAACCATACCATGTTTCCACATGGAAACTATTATTAAATACATGTTGAACATGTATTGCTTTTCACTTTGCAACTCTCTTAAATTTTCTTTCTTTTTAGAATAACAATTTTTCTACCAAGTTGATTGCTCAACCAGTTTCATGTCTCATAGATGGTTGGTCCATCAAATACTTTTGTTAAATATAATCACATAGAAGAATCCCATAATGTATTACATTAATGATAATAGTAGTGGAATTTAAACCCACCTTGATGCCAATGAATCAAGACAATATCTCCGCTAGCACTTATTATTCAGGTAGTGGGAAACATATACACAATGGCCACCATAACAAACATAAACATATAACACAAACAAATCTAACTTTTATAGAAATATGTTATAAAAAAATTTATGGAAAAAATAATAACCTACTCTAATACCAATCTAATCCATAAACTAGCTATATATTCCATTCTAAGTTTCACCAACATCAGCCCTTTCAATTAAAGGTGTTTGTCTCAAGTTATATGCAATAGAAAAACATCCAAAATGTTATTTTAAGATGTATTCCAACTCTTATGACTGAATTTTACAACATACATAAGAATATGTGACCCTTCACATGCAATAATCACATGCTACATATATTACATATATTTCTTCACACTCTAAACATGTTACTAATCCATACACAATTGTAATTAAAAGTCTTGCATAGATATGTAATGGAAAATGTGAAGTTCATTAAAATTTAGGGTTGAGTCTTAAGATCTCTTAATTTTTTGTGTATTAACCTAGTTTCAAGGAATGTAAACATGAAATTAAAGTAAACAAACACATTAGACACAATACATACCTTAGAGAAACTCAATGTGAGAAAACTCCAATAAGAGTGAATCCATGCTTCCTCATATCCCCTATATTATGTAGTTTATAATATTTTCCACCTCTTGGGATTATAAGGAAAATAAACTCATACACTTATAATTACCTCTTTAATATGTGGTAGAAGACTTGCCTCTCAAGGAAAGAACACTACTGAACTCAAATGTTTTAGCTGTGTAGTCCTCCTCCTTAAATGGATCTCTTGTTTTGGTTGTTCTCTAATATTTTGATATTTTCTCTTATTATATCTAAGGTGTATTCAAATTAGTCACCTATAATTAAATAATAGTGATAAAATAGGAACTGTTGTCACTTGGATTTTGACCCTTTAATGAGATGTGTCAACTCTCCTCATCCAAGTGGCACAATTGAAATATCTCTAGGTTGTGGGTAGCCTAAGAATGAGGTGAATCTCTAGATAGGGATAACTAACTTGATATACCACTTGTAGAACACTACTATACCTATGATTGTGAGGGAAAAGGGAGAGAAAAATGAAATTAAACTATCCTAAAGGAGGTGATATACCAAATTAGTTGATGACTACCAACCAGATGCATGTTACATATGAGAACAAAGGACTCACCAAACATACACTTCTCTAATATGCATCTTCTCACATCAATATTTCATTATGAGGTTGTGATAAATGTTTAGTCTATGAAGACTAGATAAGAGGCTTAAGATGGAAATGTTTGAATATACTAACTCACTCAACCTTGACACATTAATAGAAAACTTCACATGACCTACAAAAAGAATCTTTCCAACTACAAATAGGTGAGATAATGAAACAACAATGCTAAAAAAACAACAAGTCATCACATAATCAAGATCAATAATTCAAATGAACACTATGAATAGTCATGAAAGAGGTAAAAATCAGTAGTATTTATTGATCCATGGTATTTAAATGAGTAGGGCTTTGCCATACTCAGGTGGAGCATAGTTTATAAATGCTATAATGGCTAATTCTTATAGAAATTGAGAGAGAGAGGAGAAGAAAGAAGTCCAAAGGTCACAAGGACACTTGTCAAGCTAAGAAAATGATTTAATTATGCATGATAAATTAATGTGAAACTAATTATGTATATTTAGGAAGCATAAGTGTCACCCCAAGTCATGAAACTCTTGAAATGTGGCATGAAATTACCTTCACTAACTCAAAAAATTGCCTTCATTATTCACCCATTTTTGAATTTCCCAAAACTAATTAGGGATAGGTCCAATGATTTGACTAAGGGGGAAGGGTTTTAGACATTCCTCTTGATGCATTGGTTGCAATCCTGATCACTTGGATTTATCTAAAAGTGAGCCATAATTGCCTGCACTCAAAGAAAACTCCTCTTTCACACACCTTGCACACTTGGATTCAAATTTAGATTTATTTTTCCATGAAAGTACATAAAATGGAGTGGATTAAATGTTTCAAGACCCTTCATGACCTTATAGGCATCAATAATAACTTAAAATCACTTCCACTTGAAGTTTTCACACTTCTCACCACCATGTTCACTATGCCAATTTTGACTGGCTGACATGAGATATATTGTAGGAAAACTTAGGTGTTTTTATAAATCATGAAATGGAAATGGGGATTTATATTAAGTCCCAATATTCCTTCCAAAGTTGTGTCATCTTTTGAAACCTCTTAGAACCTACATAATGTACAAAACTGTCAAAAGAACCCATTTTGTACCCTATCTATATAGATAGGTCAATACCAAAATATATGGAGGAAAGATATAAAGATTTATATGAAAAATAAAATCACTTCCCATGCCATTATGGTCCATTTGGATGCATTTCTTTCATTATTTTCCCAATCGGGTCATTATTCAGGGTTTGTAAGGGTTTTTAGACTATTCTGATCTTAAGCTTTGATCATAAGGACCTGACATTAGAATTTAAAACCAATTAAAAAATTAAATGTTAAATACCTTTTCAACACCTCCAAACTTCTTATATCCCCATACACAGCCTTAAAAGAGACGTAAGCACTTCAACTTGGCCTATCAAGCTTGTTTTCTCATTTCTTGTATGCTTGAAGTTATCTTGAGCCAAACGTGGCTTTTTTTGTGCTTCCTATACAAGGTTAAAGATTTAAAATATTTAAAATTATGTGAAAAACATGAAAAAATCTAGTGGTATACTCATCTCATGTTACAATTATAAGTGACTCTCTATTTGGCCTCTAGGCCTAAACCCTACTACTAGGCTTGACTGTAACTCTTGTGGTTTTGGACCACTTGTTGAGTTTAACCATTTATTTATTGGTATATTATGTTTTTATATGTGTTATAAAACTTTTAAAACCTCTCCTCAATTCTCAACAAACTCCTTGGCTCACCTTTCATCCCTATTCTCTAAATCTATAGGGTTTGTGCATGAGGGGAGTACCTTCTATCTGAGACAAAATAGAGGGAACTTCCCTATTTCCTAAAAAAGTATTGAATATTTCATGGGATTATAAAAGTTATGTATACCTCCTACATAAAAATTCATCCCTCTATTGGGTCATTTTACCCTCCAACTTCTCGAGAACCCAAAACAGACTCCTAAAAGGTATATTGTGTGCTAGAATTCTACTTTATGGAATGTGTTCATGCATCCTTAAAGGTATATTTATATTTGTTTTCCATTATTAAGGATTATATAAATAATCAAAATCATAATGAGTATATTCTAAGTCTACCCATCACTTTAACTTTCCATGTAC
The DNA here is from genome assembly GCA_037957365.1 of Torreya grandis. Classification (NCBI taxonomy): domain Eukaryota; kingdom Viridiplantae; phylum Streptophyta; class Pinopsida; order Cupressales; family Taxaceae; genus Torreya; species Torreya grandis. The sequence goes on from JARHVA010002680.1 coordinate 135,878, forward strand.
CTTTCCATACACTTTGCCTAGCTAAGATTGAGTGTCACTTTTGACTGTGTTTTGCTCCAAGGCTTGTACCTATAGGTGGAAATGCATGGTTAAGATTTGAAAAAATGTATAAAACATATACATATTCCCTTAGGTTAATTTTTTGTTTGTTTATACTCATTTATCTCATCTCATGCACTTCAAATTCTTACACCATCAAACTAGCTCACTACTATCTCAGTCAAACATAGTCAATTGTATTGAGATAAGTATGATCCTGTAGGTGAAAATCCTCCTTAGAATAACTTATAAATAATCTTGGAACAATTTGAGGAATTTTAAATCATCTTCCACTGGATCAAAATGATATGTCCATGCCCAAGTCCTTGCTATGGATGGTGTAGGAGCTAAAGTCTGATGTAGGTGAGCAATTTCAAATAAGATGACCCTTGTAGGTGTGTATGGAGATTGCCACCTTGATATTAAATCCTTGTTGGAACCTTATTGATTAAAAAATGTCATTTTTAAATTATAATGATCTTCTATTATGAATATATTCTCCACTTTCCACTATGGGTGTTAGAGATCTTCAATAAAGCCTAAAACCTGTAGGTATTGCTGCCTAGAAATAGTGGTTCAAGGGGCATCTTTGGGCCTTCTAACAATTGATATCCACTAATCCTCCACCATAAAAAAGTTTCATATCTCTTTTAATACATATAGGATACAATACAAGGTCATTATATGCATCAAAACCTTTAGTATCCCTATTATATGATCTTCAACAAAATGCTTTAGGCCTCTATTTTGCACTTTTGGGGATTTGATCCTTGAATCAAACATTTGACCTTAGAAGGTGATCCAAACTCTCAACTAACCAATTTGAAATTAAAAAATTTCTAATATGATCTTTAAACTTATTATAACTCTAAGGGAGGCTTCACCACATGCATTAACACTCCATATAAGTTCCTCAGTCTTATATTAAACCACCTGTAGGTGGTTATCTCACTTTGCATGCAATATATGATCTTATGAGCTATATGCATGTATATAGTTTCCAATGTAGTTTGGATCTCTTAAAAAGTTTAAAAATGAATTTTTTCACTATCAAAATCCTTTATTAGCCTGGACACTTCTTTTCAATATGATTAGTCATATGAGGGCACCTGTAGGTGAATGCAATAGTAGACAAGAGTATTGCGAAGGATGTATGGATTGTGAACATGTAGCATGACCTTACCATAATTTTAAGGTCTCACATGTATTCCTTAATCCTATGGAAACTTAAAATAAGTCCAAAAATACTCTTTTTAGCATGAATATAATTCTTGATAGTAATTGTAGATGTGTATCTATGGCTGACTATATGAAGGTGTTGTTTATGACTGCAACAATCTCTCTTTACACTCTTTGAGGAGTCCAACCTATCTATTTAAACTTATAAAGACATGATAAGAATTTTTATACCTTAAATAAATCGACATGAACATACTAGATAATTTCATTCATGTGATTCAATTATGGCAGCCAGTGAAAATGGGTGAAGAGGTGATTGTATGGTGTTCATGACTACAATTTCGTGAAGATTGATCTGGGGAATGAGATTGAAAGGTGAGATAATTGAAATTTCATTTAAAATATTTAAAAAAACCTATCATCACCTTCAAAAACCATTAACAAAGCATGAAGACATTGGAAGTGGTGGGGAACTGCCTGTAACATAGAAAGTGTCTTTTCTTACAACATGAGATGATTTTCTTATAAAAAAACATTGGAATGATAAAAAACATGGAGAAAATAATATTAGGTATTAAAAATAATATATAATTTATCCCAATAGATAGATTGTATTAAATCATCCAAACAAGAGCAAAACATGTAGGGTGCACAGATTAGCAAGTAAATTGGATAGGTCAACTTCTTAGGAATGGTTCATAAAGCACATGCCAAAATTACTCTAAAAACAAACATAAAATGTGAGATGATTGAGTTTAAAATACATCATCAGGATAATTTTTCTTGAAACCTCTCTTGCTAATCATACCAAGTATAAACTTGAGGACCATTCTTGAATGTCAAGCCTAGTGAAAGAAGAGAGAAGTGGTTTTATTAATTTATTGAAGATTATGATAAAATTAATCACTAGAGTGAGTGTATGGAAGACTAAGGGACACTCCTAAAATTTCCTCAACTACATGAGTCCACACAATTTTGTAAACCTCATTAAATGCTCATTTTTCTAAGAAAAAATACCCATTCTTTTGAAGAATCTACCACTTTTCAGTTAAAAGTAGTTGATTAAGACATATGAGAATACATGGGGGAATTAAATAATACTTTTAAACCTTCACATATCCCAATTAGGGTGTACAAGTCATTTAATGCTATATTTTGACCTCTAAAATGACCTAAAAAGACATAAATATTGAAAATGACCAAAACCATGGCTAATGTGACATGAAATGACATAATATGACCTATAATACACCTTTTGACATAATATTAGACCCATAAAACACATAAAAATCAATTTTGTACCTATAAGGGTCCCAATTTACCCTGTAGGGTCAAATTTGGTTAACAAATTGGTGACTCATAGGGGTAATATGCCTACTATATTAAAGATCAATAGCCTTATCAGTCCAATGATCTTAGGGAGTCATCTAAAGTCTAAGACACAATAAGAAGACTTTGACCATTGACCACAATATTTGATTAAGACAAGACCAATTAACTACCTGAAACACACAAAATAAAGGACACACACTAAATAAAGAAAAAAACTAACAAGAAACTAAGCATACTCCTTTCTAGGATCAAAAGGAAAGTTCCTTGCATCTCCTTCTTCATGAGATGAATCATAGTGCCAAGCATGTTTCTCTTTGGACTGGGTACTTGATGGATTAGACCTATTCCTTAGCACCTTACTTGATATGCTCTCAAGTAGACCATATTTAAATATGTCTATAATTAAAAAGTATTCCACTGGCTGTGTACACATACCTCATATTGTTGCCCACTCTTCATCTCATGATCAACTTACATCTTGTTTTTAGGCATGATTTCAAGAGGAATAGTTTCTTGTTCCTTGCAAGATTGAGGCCAATAGAATCTTGTTTTGACCTTTAAAGTCTGAGGTGAACCTTGCTTTGACTCATTTATGACATTTAAAAAAAATTCATCTTGCTTACCATCACTTGCAAACAACTCTAAGGAAGTTGTAGACCCCTTAAGAGATTCAAACTCATTACAAATGTTTTCAAATTGCTATCACAAGTCCTCATATTATTTTTGATCAACATCATGAAGGGGAATATCAAGAGAAGCTACTTCATCTTATTTTTTATAATCCAAAAGGACTTCATCCAAGATTTCTTCTTTGACACAAGGAAGTCATTCTTCATTATCAACACAACAAGTAGACTCAACATAAGGACTCACCTCTTCCTCAACATTTAGGACCTATTGAGGGCTCTCAATTTGTATCTCAATTGTCATAACATGAATTTGCTTCTCAAGGGCTGCAAGGTCTTTAATCTCCTTCTCCTTCTTGGTGATGCCAAGACTAGGCATCTTGAAATCAAGTGACTTAGCCCAATGAGGCTTCCAAGGAGATACAATTTTTTCAAGAAAGAGTTTTGAATTTTCCTCAACCAAATTCTCCTCTCTAGGTTCCCATACCATATGTCCATCAAGGTAAATGGTGATGGGGTGGGGATAAGATGAACTAGTTAGTGGAGGTAGAAAATAGAACTCAAAATCATATTGAGAATGAATTGTATGGGATACTTTTGGAAGCTCTTGAGGAAGGGGAGATAGACCTTGAGATAAAATAACTTAGTTTTCTTCCTTCCATTTAACAATCTCTTCATTGAAATATAATTGGGCTTGAGGAGTCTCTTGAGAAAGGTTACATGGGGTGTGTTTGGGTATAGGATCTTCTTTTGGATCTAAACCTTCCATCACACCTTGACTTATCAATTTCATCCTTGACTCTAACTCTTCAATTTTCTTGGCTAGGTTCTCTTGTAAAATTCTCTCTTCAAGTTGATAGGCGATAAGGAGTAAAAGAGGTCTGACATGGAGAAACAAGAGGTATCTTGAGAAAGGGTGGGAGGAGCTTACATAAGATCAAGCTCTTTCTCAACTTCACACTCTTTATCAAGGCTTTTATCCTCTTTCTTTCCCCATGATTCCACTAATTTATTCCATCTTAGGATATTAGGATTATGAGTATCTTCTTGAGGTAGTGATGCAATTTGAGGAGTGGATGAAGTGTTCAAGAAACTTGGGATCTCCTTAGGGTTGGATTCTCCATCTTGTCTCCAACTTGGGATTTCATATATGGAGTCTGTTCTTAAGGAGGGGATGTAATGGGATAAGGAAATGAGAGTTTAGATTCCAATTCCCTTGCAAATTATATGAAATAATTCATCTAATTATTGGCCAGCTTAATCTACCTATCAAGATTTAATTCAAAAACAAGGTTTGTCTTCCCAACTCTCTCTTCTAGCTGATTGGAAAAAAGATGACTTTGATGATCTTGATTGGGCTCATGAGTAGGGGACAAGTAGGACTCATAACACTCTTGGAGAGGTGGATATGAGGGTTGATAGACTTAGTGAGGTTTCTCCTCATTAACTTGTAGCTTATCTTCCAAGGATGTAATCAAGCCACCTACATATAACATCTCACTTGTGAACCTTTACCAATTTACTCCCTCGATAGGTACCCACTCTCTTTTAACCAGATCTAATGCATCTCTCACCTTATGAATGAGATGACTAGAAACATATTGAGCATGTCCCCTTAGTGTATCAATCTTTATCATGTACTTCTCATATCCAAAGAGAGTTTAGTTGAAATTTTAAATGGATTAGTTTGAGAAGTGACTAGGTTGACTAGGAGGAGCAAGATATTGGGAAGGCTAGTTATAGGATTGATAAAACTCATGGAAAGGTTGGTAAGGATCATATTGGAGCTATAAAAGGTAATATTAGAGTTCGTAAAGATCATGACAAGGTTGATATGGAATACCATAAGCTTTATAAACCTCACCAACTTGTGTAAAATAATAATCAATACCAAAGTCAGCCATAAAACTTCATTAGGAAGCAAGAACACAACGAATGATTATCAAAAATATTCAAAATTAATACCCGAGTTGTTTGACCAATTGATGTAATCTCAGAGTCACCATTGATGTTTAGATAGATGCTTCCAAAGGTTGATGTGTTGAAAGACCACCAAAAATATTTTAACTTCTTGGACCAATAGTCCCACTAGGCATGATAAAACTATTGTCACTTGGATTTGCACCATTTGAGGGGATGTATCATCTCTCCTCATCCAAGTGGCATAATTGAAACACCTCTAGGCTGTGGGTAGCCTAATAATGAGGTGAATCTCTAGATAGGGTTAGCTCCCTTAATGTACTACTTGTAGAACACTACTATACCTATGATTGTGAGGGAAAAGGGAGATAAAACTAAAAGTAAACTATATTAAAGGAGGTGATACACCAAATTATTTGATTACTACCAACCAATTTAATGTTACACATGTGAACAAGGGACTAACCAAACATACACTTCTCGAATTTGCATCTTCTCACATCAATATTTCATTATGAGGTTGTGATAAGTTTTTAGGCTAGGAGGAATAGAAAAGAGGCCTAAGATGGCACTATTTAGATAGACTAACTCACTCAACCTTGACACATCAATAGAACACTTCACATGACCTGCAAGAAAAATCTTTCTAACTACAAATAGGTGAGAGAATGAAACAATAATGCTAAGGAAATAACAAGTCATCACATAAGCAAAATCAATCCTTCAAGTGAACACACTATGAACAATCATGTAAGAGGTAAAAAATAATATTATTTATTGATCCATGGTATGAAAATGAGTAGGGATCCACCATCCTCATGTGGAGCATAGTTTACAAATGCCAAAATGGTTAGATCTTATAGAATTTAAGAGAGAGAGAGAGGAGAAGAAAGAAGTCCAAAGGTCACAAAGACACTTATAAATCTGATAAAATGAGTTAATTATACATTATAAAGGAATGTGAAATTTATCATGCAAATTTAGGAAGCACAAGTGTCACCCCAAGTCATGAAACTCTTGAAATGTGGCATGAAATTCCCTTTACTGGATCAAAAAAATGCCTTCATTATTCACCCTTGTTTAAACATCCCAAAACTAATTAGGGATAGGTATAATTATTTTACTAAGGGGTAAGGGTTTTATACATACTTATCTATGAATTAGTTGTAGTCTTGATCACCTAGATTTATCTAAAAGAGAGTCATCACTGCCTGCACTCAAAGAAAACTCCTCTTTCACACACCTTGCACACTTGGCTTCAAATTTGGATTTATTTTTACATGAAAATACATATAATGGATTGGATGAAATGTGTAAAGACTCTCCATGGACTTATAGTCATCAAGCACAACTTAAAATCACTTCCACTTGATGTTTTTACACTTCTCACCACTATGTTCACTATGCTAGTTTTGACTGGCTAAGATGAGAATATTGTAGGAATACTTAGGAGTTTTTATAGATAATTTAAATGGAAATATGGAGTTATATTAAGTCAAAATATTCCTTCCAAAACTGATTTCATATCTTGAAACCTCTTAGAACCTACACAATGCATGAAACTATAAAAAAAACCCAATTTGTACCCTATCTATATAGATAGCTTAGCACCAAAATTAATGGGGGAAGCTATGAAGAGTTATATAGAACATAAAATCACTTTTCATGCCATTCTAGTCCATTTGTATTAATTTTTTTCATTTTTTTCCCAATAGGGTCATTATTCAAGGTGTGCAAGGGTTTTTAGACCAATCTACTCTTAAGCTTTGTTCATAAGGACCTGACATTAGAAATACAAACCAATTCAAAAAATTCAAGGTTCAATACCTTTTCAAAACCTCCAAACTTCTTATATCCCCATTCATATCCTTGAAGGAGATATAAGCACTTCAACTTGGCCTATCAATCTTATTTTCTCATACCTACATGCTTGAAGTTGTATTAAGCCAAAAGTGGCCTTATTTGTGCTTCCTCTATAAGGTTAAAGCTTAAAAATGTTTTAAATGACCTAAAAAACATGACACAATCCATTTGTATACTCATATCATGTTATAATTGGAAGTGACTCTCCATTTGTCCTCTAGGCCTAAACCCTACTTACTAGACTTGACTATAACTCTTATGGGTTTGGACCACTTGTTGAATTTCACCATTTATTTCTTGTTATATTATGTTTTTATATGTGTTATAAAACTTTTGAAACCTCTCCTCAATTCTCAACTAGATCCTTGGCTCAGCTTTCATCCCTACTCTCTAAATCTATAGGGTTTGTGCATGAGGGGAGTGCCTTCTATCTAAGATAAAATAGAGGGAAATATCCTATTTCCTTATAAAATGGTGAATATTTTATGGGATTATCCAAGTTATGGAGACATCTTAAAAAAAAATTCAGCCCTCTATTATGCCATTTGACCCTTCCAACTTCTCCAAAACCCAAAACAGACTCCGAGAAGGTAGACTGTGCGCTAGAATTTTACTTTATGGATAGTGTTCATGCATCCTCATAGGTATATTTATATTTTTTTTCCATAAATAAGGGTTATATATCATTAAAATCATGATGAGGATATTATAATTCTACCCATCACTTCAATTTTCCATGTACCTTTCCATACACTTTGCCTAGCTAAGACTGAGTGTCACTTTTGTTTGTGTTCTGCTCCAAGGCCTGTACCTGTAGGTGGAAATGCATGGTTAAGATCTTGAAAATAATTATAAAACCTATATATAGTCCCTTAGGTTGATTTTGTCTTTTTTTTACTCATTTTTCTCATCTCATGCATTGCTAATGCTTACATGATCAAACTAGCTCACTGATGTCTCAGTCAAACACAGTCAACTGTGCTGAGATACATATGATATTATAGGTGAAAATACTCCTTCGAATAGGTTATACATAATATTTTAATAATTTTAGGCATTTTAAACCATCTTAAATTGGACCAAAATTATATCTCCATGCCCAAGCCCTTACTATGGATTGTGTAGGAGCTAAAGTTCGATGTAGGTGAGAAATTTCAAATAAGAGGACCCCTACAGGTGTGTATGGAGCTTACCACCTTTATATTCAATCCTTTTTGGCACCTTCTTGAGTCAAAAATATATTTTTTATATTATCATGATAATATATTATGAATATGTGCTCTACTTGCCACTCAGGGTGTTAGAGACCTTCAATAAAGCCTAAAACCTGTAGGTATTATTACCTAGAAATAGTGGTTCAAGGGGCATCTTTGGGCCTTCTAAAAATTGACTTCCAATCCTCCACCCTAAAAAATTTTCATATATCTTATCCCATATAGAGAGGATAATACAAGGTCATTATATGTTTCAAAACCTTTAGTATCCCTATTATATGATCTTCAACAAAATGCCTTAGGCCTCTGTTTTGCACTTTTGGGGATTTGATCCTTGAATCAGGCATTTGACCTTAAAAGGTGATCTAAACTCTCACCTTTCCAATCTGAAATTCCAATAGGTCTGATATGATATTTCAACCTATTATAACTCTAAGGAATGCCTCACCACATGCCTTAACACTCCATATGAGTACCTCAGTGTTTTGTCAAGCCATCTATAGGTGGTTATCTCACTATGCAGGCAATATATGATCTTATGAGCTATATGCATGTATATAGTTTAAAATGTATTTTGGATCTATTCAAAAGTTTCAAAAGGAATTTCTTCACTATAAAAATCCTTGCTTATCCTAAACACTTCTTTTCAATATGATTAGTCCTATGAGGGCACCTGTAGGTGAATGTAATAGCATACAAGAGTATTGGGAAGGATGTATGGATTGCGAACATGTAGCATGACATTACCATAATTTTAAGGTCTCATATGGATTATTTAAACTTCTAAAAATTCCAAAAATACTCTTTTCAACATGAATATAATTCTTGACAACAACTGTAGGTGTGTGTCTATCGCTGACTATATGAAGGTGTTGTATATGACTGCAACAATCTCTCTTTACACTCTTTGGGGAGTATAACTTATTTATTTCCACTTCTAAACACATGATCATAATTTTTAGACCTTCAATAAACCTTTATGAACACACTAGATAGTTTCATACACGTTATTCAATCATGGAAATAAGTGAAAAAGGGTGAAGAGGTGACTGTATAGTGTTCATGACTACAATTTCATGAAGATTAATTTAGGCAAGGAGACTGAAAGGTGAGAGAACTGAGAGGGAATTGAAAACATGTAAAAAAACCTATCATCAGCTTTATAAACCATTATCAAAGCATGGAAATGTTAGAATTGGTGGGGAATTGCCTGCAACACAGAAAGTGTCTTCTCTTGCAACTTGCGATGATTTACATATCAAAACACTTTGAAATGCTAAAACAGACATGGATAGCATTAGAGTAGGGATTAAACATGTGAACATAGGATTTCAATAAGGGGAGATTAATATTATGTCAGTATATTAAATGAAAATGAAATTAACACACTAATAACTAACACCTTAAGCCTATCTTAATGGGGGAGCTTAGCTAACAAGACTAGAATGGAAAACACAACTAAAATGAAAAAGATGCCTTCTTTCACCTTCCTTGGATGCTCCAAATAGTTTGTTGAAGTGGCTTGCTTGGTTTGTGCTCATGAAGTCTACATCAATGAAGTGTGGCTACCTCCATCTCTCCTTGACACCATGTTTGGCTTTGGTTTGGTTTGGTTTGGCTTGGCTCTATAATTTGAAATTATAACACTAATTTCAATGGATTTTTGAATTCATTTGGGCATTATAAGTTTGGCATAAAAGAGCTTAAAATTCAATAGGCAAGGCCTTCTATTTATAGATTTTTGGAATGGTTTAGAATCAACCTGAACCATCCATCTTAAGATGAAGATGTGCGGCTAAGGATTGATTCAATTATGTAATTAAAATTCATAAATTGTCTCATCAATATTTGGGATAGAGGGGCATTAACTAGGCATGAAGGGTCTTAATGAGGTATGAGAGGCATTAATTTAGATATTTATGGCATTTATAGCTTTTGGATGCCACCCCATAGGATGATGTCATTGGATTATGCAATTAATGACAATCAATTTCTAAAAATAAATATTCAAAAAGATCCATGGAAAATTGACTTAAGTTCTTGATTTGGTTTAATTAGCTTTAAACATGATTAGTCAACTTTGATGCAAAACCTTGGAAATTTGTGTACAAATTAATCAAATTGGTCAAAATGTCATATTATTGGCTCAAAATTTGACTGGTTTAGAATTGGAAGTTGAAATTAGATGTAGTGGAACCATTATCCCATTTAGTATGTTGTCAATGCAAAATAACAAAGGCACATGTCTTGTACAAGAAATTTGATAGAAAAGAGCAATCCAGAGGACCTAGGTGTAAAATTGGCATTTTGACTTGAAATGATTTGATCAAATTTAGTTGGCCCATAGGTTATATTGCCCCATTTAATAATACCCTTGCCAAAATCAGCACTTGAATATGTCAGTTTCAAAGCTTTTTATGTGTTTTAGTGTTTTTAGGCCAAATTGTGCATTTTAGTGGAAATTGGTCAAAAGCCTAATTGATGGTCATTGGTGGCTAGATTTAGGTGTCTACACAACATCCTTTAAAATAAATCCTAATATATGGATTTTATGAAATCATCCAAACAAGATCAAAACCTGTAGGGTGTACAGATTAGCAAGTAAATTGGATAGGTTAACCTCTTAGGAATGGTTCATAAAGCACATTCCACCATTAGTTTTCAACCAAACATCAGATGGAAGATGAATGAATATAGAAGACACCCCTAGGAATTTTTTTATTGAAACATCTCTTGCTAATTGTACGAAGTACAAACTTGAGGACCATTCTTGCTTGCCAAGCCTAGTGGAAGAAGAGAGAAGTGGTTTTATTCATTTATTGAAGCTTATGATCAAACTGATCATTAGAGTGAGTGTATGGAAGGCCAAGGGACACTCCTAAAATGTCCTAAAATGTAGGACTGTATACACTTTTGTACACTTCATTAAATGTTTATTTTTTTAACAAAACTTCCCATTCTTCTAAAGGACTTGCCACTTTTTAGTTACAAATAGTTGATTAAGACATATGAGGACACATGAGGTATGACATCATCCTTTTAAACCTTCACATCTCCAAAATAGGCCTTATAAGTCATTTAATGCTCTATTTTGACCCCCAAAATGACTCAAAAAGACATAAATATTGAAAATGACCAAGACCAAGGCTAATGTGACATGAAATGACATCAAATGACCTATAATACACCTTGTGACATAATATAGACCCTTAAAACAACCTAAAAATCAATTTTTACCTATAGGGATCCTAATTTGACCTATAGGGTCAAATTTGGTCAACAAGAACCAAGAGTCAAACTTGAAATTAAGAATGTGAATCTAATTTCCATACATCTCATTACACTTGTTTTGTGACCTTCTTGATCTCTCCTCATATATCTCTTTATGTAATCTACCTTCAAGACCTTTATTTAACCCTTTCCAACCTATTAATCTACCAAATAAAGTTGAAATGTGAAAAATGCTTCAATAGGCATAGTTATAAAGGTCAAAAATCATACTTGGGAGATGAACTATCATAACTTAGGAGGTCATTAGTCATAATTTTGAAGGTCATTAGTAGCTCCTGAGAACAACTAGAAAGAAAGACCAATCAACTTCCAAAGTCCATAAATTTTACATACGAGTTTAAAATCAGATGCCATTCTATTATACTTGTCTAATTTTTGAGTGGAATACAAATATATAATTAAAATTTACTTTTAAAACATAAAATATGTTGTTTTATCCCTATAATAGAAGCTAGCATTTTCTAGGTCTCAACATTTTATAAATTACTCATATTTTATAGTTGATTGTTCTACCATCTGAGTTAGATGATAAATTTTGTCACTTGAAATTTCACCTAATGAGGAGATGGGACAAGCTTATCATCATTAAAGTGAGATAATGGAACCACCTCAGGGCTGTGGGTATTCCTATTAGGAGGTAGATCTCTAGATTAGGGGCTATCTCCCCTTGATGCATCACTCAAGCTCATATTCCTAATACTAACACTTGGGGGGTTGAAAAAGGTAAGAATAAAATTAAAATTAAACCTATTCTACTAGAGGTGATACAAAAAATGTTTTCTCTACTCACACTTTTTGACATGCACTTGAAACCAAGAACAAGTTACATATACACTTCACTCAACATCAACTCTCTCACATCAATGCTTCAATATGGGGTCTTAGAGATAACATAGGTTAGGAAGACTTAGGAAATAGACATTCTAAGACAATCTATTTAATGAGATATTCACTATACCTGCAACCTCACTTGACACTTCTTATTGACTTGAAATAAAGGAATCACAGTACACTAGGTACTAATGGTATTAACATGTAAAGGTAAATGGAAATTACACTTGCTCAAGAATAATACCAAGCATGTACACTTAATGAAATATTTGAATGAGGTAAAAAAAATTGTATTTATTGATTCAAGATAAAATTTTAGTAGGGATTCACCATACCCAAGTGGATATATCCATACAATGGCCAAAAAGGCTCAATTCATATAACTTGGAGGAAGAAAGAGAGAATAGAATTTGAAGAGGCACAAGGACATGTGTCACCAATGTGAATATCAATTATAAATAAATAAGATATAAGGATGGGGTGAGCCATATATTTTTAGGATTTAAAAATGTCATTTTCAATCATCCAAGACTTGCAAATGGTCAAGAAACTCCTTTTCTATGCATAGAAAACTACCCCTCATAATTGGCCTTCTAAAACTGCCTAAACTCTACACCTGATAAAATTTGATAATGAAAATAAGTAGGAGGGTTACTAATAAGACCTAACATGCATTAGGGAGGCTCCTAAACCTTTTTATCATCTTGTCCATGCATGATCACACTTGGCAGCCTCAAAATATACCTTTTCTCGTCATCTCTCATACTTATCACCTTCAAACTCTTCAAACCTACAATCTGATCCATAAAAGAGGATAAATGACATGTTTAAGGAGTTCTCATACCATCAGTTATAATAAATTGGCCTTAAAAGGCTCTTCAAATGAAGATTTGTCATTTCTTCTAAGTCCTCACTAGCTGGCTCATTGGATTGGGTGAAAATAATGAGTTGGTATGCATACTTAGGAACTTAGGAACTTAATATAATGACCATAGGGACTTAAAAAAATTCCTAATATTCCCTCTAAAATTTATTTCATCTCTTGGAAGTTCACCATGCCTACACAACACAAAAAATGGTCAAAAAAATCCTTATTTTCCTCTTTTCCATATAGTTCAATACAATCCAAGGTAATTTTTATGATCCTCATGGAGTTGTAAAAAATTCTCTTCAGTACTCAGGGTCAAATTCCTCCATTTGGGTGCACTTTTAGGCTCATTTTCACCTCTAGGTCTCAAAATAAGGTTTTAGAGGGTTTGTAATCTTAACATTTGTTCATAAATATGGTACATTGGAATTCTTTAAAAATTATACTTGTGGATTCTAAATGACCTTATCCAACTATCCTAATTGCCTCCAAGTCCCATGCATTAGTTCATGAAAGTTATGAGCAATTGAAGTTGACCATTTGAGCCATTTTGGGCATTTTATGAGGGTTTGGGAGATTCTAAGCCAAGAATTGGTCTTCTAAAGAATTTATTTGAAAAAAGTGGCTCAAACACCTGTATATTCACCCAAAAAACATGTTAAAATAATTTTATTATCTCTTCAAGATCCAAAAATGAAAACTTACCCTTTTTTGGCACTAGGCCTAAACCTTGCCAATAGGCCTACTTGCCATTTTAGAATCCACCTATCACTCCAATGGCTTCCTTTGAATAATAGTGGATGAAACACATATATTATACCCATAAAAACATGTTAAAATCAATTTTAAGGCATGGAAAAGTTCAAAAATGTATATCACCCCTAATTTGGCTTTTAGGCTTAAGGATTCTCTTCATACATGACTACAACCCTCCTTGGTTGGAGCACCCTGTTTGGTTCCAGACCTTATAAAAAGGTTTTTAAATTTTTTTTAGGTCCCCTCCAGGTTATAAAATCATAATTTGGTCTTTTATATCCTTATTTTCATCATTTCACCACTTTTCCCAAAATCTTCATCTCCATGTAAGCTAAAATAACCCCTGCTCTGAGATAATATAGAGAGAGTTTTCATTATTTGGTCATAAAATATGATTATTAGAGAGTGTTATATAGGTACTAAGGGTAATATATACTAAATTTTATCTCTCAACTCATCCACTTGGTCCTCCAACTCTCCATTTTTCCAAGGTAGACTTTTGAAAAAACATAGGTTGAGGGTAAGCAGGGTATATGGTGTATTTTGGAGAGAAATGTGATTAACTTGAGATTGATTGTGAAATGGAAGGATAATTCATGATTATAATAACTAATTACAAATAATTCAACCTATATCATTTAATTACATATTTGAAACAAATTCTTACCAAGCCTGCTGTGGATGAGTGTTCCCAGGCCTGTACAGATAGGGGAGGGATGTTTTAGGGTTAAAACATAAAAACACACCTTTTTCTTGTTATTTTAGCCAAGGATAGCTATTAAAAATAGTTTTAATGGATAAAAATTAGTGTAATAACCTAGGTTCATCAAATTTAAGTGTAAAATCAACTTTGCCATTCATAACTTGTAAACATCATTGTTTGAGATCAATGATTTTTGGCAATTTTGAGGCCTTCAAAAACCATCTTCCACTCCTCTTTTTACCCTCAAAATTGTCATGAGTGTTTTTTTTAGATATGTATACAATATAAATAAAAAAAATGGTATTTAAAACTCTTTTTTAATGACATATGTTATTCTAAAGAAGCCCTAGGACCTCTATTTTTCACTTTCAGGGACTATGAGCCCAAAAATGTCAACTCACTCTTTTGAAGGAGAATCCTTGCCTTATTAGCCTCTTAAGTATTCATAACATGAATATAATTACCTTTGGGATATTATAGTGGCTCAAACATGAATTCCACCATGTTTTTCACCATTCATAATCTGTACAAACCTCTTAGAGCTCAAGTGCAAGGTGACTGTAACTGACACGACAGTGAACAACAAAGAAATGGATAATTGTGCATAGTTTAGGCCTTAGGGTCTCTTTATTGATCATAAAACTCAATTACCATGTCTTGAAGGAGTTTAAAACCTTACCAATATTCTCTTCAAATCAAGATGACTTCAACATGCTCATGTAAGTGAAGCTTTGACTATTGTATGCAAGGAAAACATAAGAGAGTAAGAAAAATGTAAGGCAAGGCCTTCAAAATACCACAAAAACATTTTTAAACCATTTAATATATAAAAAAATAAGTATAATCATCAAAATAATCACCAAATACCTTTTTTTAATATGGAAAAATAATTTTCAAAGTAACTGAGCTGACTGTCAATGCAATCTAGGCATTTTGCAAGCATGTACAAGACTAAAGGAGGATTTCCCAAGTATTTGAAGTTTATAAAACCAAAATAAGCATGATAATGTCTTTCAAAATGTGTAGGAACACCTAAAATAAAACATTCCATCAATCTAAATCAAGAAAAGTTGAAATAGATTCAAAAAGAGACCCCCTCATGGTTGAATATGCATAAAAAGCTACATGGAGTGTTAAACATTGTTCATGAAAGAGGAGCCACAAATATAATAATTATTAATATGGATGTGAAGTTCAATAAAATTGATGGCCACTTGTAGAATCATTCCCTTTAACTCCACTTGTAGCTTCCATAGTGAGTGTTTGAACTTGCCCTTCCTTGGCTTGCTAGTGGAGAAGGAAGAGAAATGAGTTGAAGATGATTTTTTTTTTCATTATCCTTGGAATAAAAATGTGTAAATAAGTTTGGGGAGGTGAAGAGACACTCCACTCACGTTTTTAGTTGAGTATCATATCATGTAAGCCATACAAGTGCCCAAAAGGGCCTAAAAACAAGGGAAAACTCCCATTTTCTGACTATAACTAAATCCTAAATACCACCTAACATGCCCCTAACATCCTTTGACCCCTTAAAAATTTTAATTCATCTTAGTGACAACTTTATCCTTTTTAAAAAATCATACAAGTTAATTAATAGGCTAAAAGGTGGTCAAAGGACCCTTTTTTGCACATGAAACCTAGGAAATGATCAATTTATGACTTGTAAAGACATAAAAACACGATAAATGATATATTAAGACAAATTGGACACAAATATACCTTTTACCAAGTTTTACTAAGGTTTGACCATGTTTGACTCTAGTTGACTAGGCCATTTCAAAGGGAATGGGCTTCAACAAAGACAAGATGAAGGATAAGTGAGATAATAAATGAAAATGACACCTTATAGGACACATGAGAACCTTCTTCAAAATTTAAAAATTGTAGGGGTTGACATTATTTGACTAGATGTCAAATTTTGTCAATAATTTGGTAACTCCTAGGGGTAACATGTTTGCCTATGTTAAGGACCAGTAGCCTTCTCCTATCCATTCGGCAAGGGAGTCAGTATACACTTGGAAACATTTGGACCAAACCTTGAAAATCTCAACAAGACAATAATCTTACCTCAAAACACATAAATGGAAATAAATCTCACAAAATACACAAGAATAAACAAGACAAGGACACACTTGTGCTACTAAGCACTTAAGGAAAAAAGACATAACTAAAAAAAAATATGTACATTCATCTTGATCATACCTCCCTTCCTAGATCAAAAGGGAAGTACCTTAGGTCTCCTTCCTCACTAGATGAGTGAGGATGCCAATCTTGCTTCTTCTTGGATGGGATATTAGATGACTCTTGCTTTCTTTTTATTCTTTGTCTTTGTACACATCCAATGGAGTCATCTCCCATAGGTTTCCAAAATAGATAAGGTCCTCTTGAACCTTGAAGCAAGCCTCATACTATTGTCCCCCTGGCTCTTCATGACAAATTGGAATACTTAGACATGGGACAACATGTTGTAAGTTTATGTCTCCTTGAAGGATTCGATCATTCTTCTCCATTATCACAACTTCTTCAAACTCTTCGAGGAGCATTGTATCAAGTCTATTAGGAAGTGTTTCTTGTTCAAGACCTCTTTTGATGTTAGTGGAGGTAGATTCATAGATCTATGTAGAAACAAACTCTAGATCACCTTAAAAATGCCCAAGATCATTATAGATGGCTCCATCATGAGCTATACTTTCTTGGAGGTGATATTCTTCAACATGTGCTTTATCTCCTTCATATTTATCTTGTTTAACTTAGAGATGATCCCTCTCACCTTCCTCATATTCTTGAAACATTTGCAAGTAGGTTTGCCACATGTCTTCCTTTTTAGACACAACCTCTTGTTAGTGATGGCTTGGAGTGAGTTCCAAAGGACTTGTAGGCTCTTTGAAGCCTTCACCTTCATTTCATATGTCCTCAAACATCTACCATAATTCCTCCTTAGTTATAACTAGTTTGCATCATGAAATGGAAAAACAAGAGACTTATCCCTCTTCTTCTATGGGATTCAAAAGGAGCTCTTCTAAAAACTCTCCCTCAACTTTTCTTTCATCATTGCAATTAGGTGTCTCCTCATTATCAGTCAGCACCTCCTCATCCTCTATCCAATATAAAATTTTAATTTCATCTTCCCTCTTGGTGGTGTCAACATTAAGAATCTCAAAAATAGGGAGTTTCACCAAAGGGGATTCCCAAGTATCAAGACAATTTTCCACATTAGGAAGGCAACCTTGATTAGTTGGAGGAGGTAGAAGGATAGATTCAATGGTCTCTTGAGGAGGTGTGGGTGGGAGTTGAGTGGTTTCAAGATTATATCTTCTACAAACTTATTCACCCAAACAAGATTCATTCCTCTCTTCACAAGCTACTATCACTTCTACCCATCTTGGAAATGTGGGTTCAAGGAAATTTTCATAGGACTAAGATGTTAGTGAAGGAGTGAAAGATATTTTTAGGAAACTAAGATCTTCTTGAGGTTTGGTATCTTGATTAGAACTTGAAAGAGTAGGTTTAGATAGTTTACCTTCCATTGTCATGATGGACTACCTCAAGGCCTGATTGGCCAATTCAAACTCCCTTTCAATATGAGTTTCAAAATTCAATCTCTCCCTCTCAAAATCCTCTTCAAACAAGTGAACCTGATCAACCATGATGTATTCTCCCTTGGGCTGATTTCTTGGATGGGTTTACAAGGGAAAATTGGGGAAGTACATGATGGGTTTGGGGTATTAAGAAACATGGTTAGACTAACATTTTGAAGGGGAAAGGATGACACACTTGAAGGGGAATTTGGGGAATTTTGAGGTTGCCAAGATGGAATTTATTCATGGACTCTCAATCTCTCCTCTAAATTAAAGATCAGGCCACAAACATCAAGCATTTTATAGTTAATATTTGGCCAATTATCCCCCTCTATAGGTATCCACTCCTTAATTTGTTTCAAGGCATTCCTTGCACTCTCAATACAAACACTAGGTATGATTTCACCACAACCATATCTAGTGTCAAGGTCTAGCATGTATTCTTGGTAACCAAGGAGAGTTGTTTTGAAATATGTAATGGGATGGCTTAGAGAAGGGTTAGATGGGATAGATGGATTAAAATATTGATATGTCTAGGCATGGGTAATATATGATTGATGAGGATCATGACAAGACTGGACAAGGATCTATTCACATTGAGAAGGGATAGGCCAAGAAGGACATAACTCCTCAACTTTAGTTAGTACAAGATCAAACTCACAATTCTCCATGGATCACTTCAAAAGAGAGAATAAAAAAAGAAAAAAAAATTAATTGGTATACCTGGACTGCTCTACTAGCAGATATTTACTTGGAGTCGCCATTGATGTTTATTAGAATTGCCTCCAAAGGCTGATGTCTTGAGGAGAATACCAAAACTCCTAAAGAAATGGACTCAATAGTCCCACTGGGCATGAAAAATATTATTGTCACTTGAACTTGAACCCAATGAGGGGATGGGACAATATTATCCTCATTAAAGTGAGACAATGGAACCACCTCAGGGCTGTGGGTATCCCTATTAAGAGGTGGATCTCTAGATTAGGGGCTAGCTCTCCTTGATGCATCACTCAAGCTCATATTCCTACTACTAACACTTGGGGGTTTGAAAAGGATAAGAATAACATGAAAAGTAAACATATTATACTATAGGTAATACACCAAATGTCTACTCTACTCACATTCTTTGAAATGCACTTGAAATAAGAACAAGTTACATATATACTTCACTCAACATCAACTCTCTCTCTCACATCAATGCTTCAATATGGGGTCTTGGAGATAGTATAGGTTAGGAAGACTTAGGAAATAGGCATTATAAGACACTATATTTAATGTGATATTCACTATACCTAAAACCTCACTTGACACTTCTTGTTGACCTGTAAGAAAGGAATCACAATACACTAGGTCCTAATGGAATCAACATGTGAAGGTAAATGGAAATTACATTTGCACAAGACAAATACCAACAATGTATAGTTAATGAAATATTTGAATGAGGTAAAAAATTTATCTTTATTGATTCAAGGAAAAATTTTGGTAGGGATTTTCCATACCCAAGTGGAGAGATCCATATAATGGCCAAAAAGGCTCAATTTATATAACTTGGAGGATGAAAGAGAGAAGAAAACTTGAAGAGACACAAGGACATGTGTCACCAATGTGAAGATAAGTTACACATGTGTGAGAGAGAAGGATGGGGTGATCCATATCTTGTTAGGAGTTAAAAATGTCATTTTTAATCATCCAAGACCTATAAATGGTCAAGAAACTCCTTTTTTATGCATATAAAACTACCCCTCATAATTGGCCTTCCAAAACTACCCAAAATATACACATGATAAAATTTGATGATGAAAATGATTATGGGGGTTACTAATAATCCATCATATGAATTGGGGAGGATCTTGACCCTTCCTATCATCTTGGCCATGCATGATCACACTTGGCAGTCTCAAAATACCCCTTTTCCCTTCACCTCTCACACTTAGAACCTTAAAGCTCTTCAAAAATATAATATGATCCATAAAAAGGAGAAATGACATGTTTAAGGAGTGATCATACCACTATTTATAATAAATTTACTTTAAAATGCTCTTCAAATGAAGATTTGTCATTTTTTCTAAGTCCTCACTAGTTGGCTCATTGGACTGGCTAAAAATAACGAGTTGGTAGGAACACTTAGGAGATTATGAAATTTATCTAATGATAATATATACTTATAAAAAGTCCTAATATTCCCTCCAAAAGTGATTTCATCTCTTGGAAGTTCACCATGCCTGCATAACACAAAAAATGGTCAAAATAAACCCTATTTTCCTCTTTTCCTTATAGTTCCATACAATCCAAGGCCATGGATATGATTATAATTGATTTATAGAAAACTTATATTAATTACTTATGGTCAAATTCCTCCATTTGGGTGCACTTTTAGGCTCATTTTCACCTCTAGGTCTCAAAATAGGGTTTTGGAGCATTTGTATTCTTAACATTTGTTCATAAAGATGGCACATTATAATTCCTTCAAATGATACTTGTGGCTTATCAAGGAACTTATACAAATATACTAAATTCCTCTAGGTCCCATGCATAATTTCGTGAAAGTTATGAGCAATTTAAGTTGACCATTCGTGTCATTTTGGGCATTTTGTGAGGGTTTGGGAGCTTCTAAGCCAAGAATTGGTCTTTTGATGAATTTATTTGAAAAAAATGGATCAAAAACCTGTATTTTCACATAAAAAACATGTTCCCATCATTTTATTATCTCATTAAGATTCAAAAATAAAAACTTACCCTTGTTTGGCACTAGGCCTAGACCATGCCAATAGGCCTGCTTGCCATTTGAGACTCCACCTATCACTCCAATGGCTTCCTTTGACTCTTTATGGATATAAAACATATTTTATACCCATGAAAAAATTTTAAAATAAATTTTAAGGCATGTAAAATTACAAAAATGTATATGACCCCCAATTTGGCTTTTAGGCTTAAGGATTCTCTTCACACATAATTGCAACCCTCCTTGGTTGGAGCACCCTGTTTGGTTATAGAAATTATATCAAGGTTTTTAAGCTTATTTTATGTCCCTTACATATTATTAAATAATCATTTGGTATTTTATATCCTTATAGTTCATCATTTCACCACTTTTCCCAAAATTTTCATCTCCATGCAAGCTAAAACAACCCCTGCTTAGAGACAAAATATAGAGGTTTTAAATTATTTGGTCATAAAATATGATTATTTTAGAGTGTTATATATGTAATAAGGGTACTATTTACCAAAATTTATCTCTCAAATCCTCCATTTGGTCTTCCAATTCTCCATTTTTCCAAGGCAAACTTTTGAAAAAACATAGTTTGAGGGTAGGCAGGGTATATGGTGTATTTTGGAGAGAAATGTGATTAAATTGAGATTTATTGTGAAATGGAAAGATAATTAATGATTATCATAAATCATTACAACTAATTCAAACTAGATCATTCAATTCCATATTTGAAACAAATTCTTACCAAGCCTACTGTGGATGAGTGTTCCCAAACCTATACAGATAGGGGAGGGATGTTTTGGGGTTAAACCATCAAAAAACACATTTTTATTTTTATTTTAGATAAATATATCTATTTGGAATAGTTTTAATGGATAAAACTTGGTGGGATAACCTAATTTCATCAAATTTAAGTGTAAAATCAACTTTGCCATTCATACCCTATAGACATCATTGTTTGAGATCAGTGATATTTAATAATTTTGAGGCCTTAAAAAACCATCTTCCACTCCTCTTTTTTCCATAAAACTTGGCATGAGTGTTCTTATTATATAGGGATACAATATAAAACAAACAAAGGGCATTATAAACTCTCTAGTCATGACATATGTTATTCTAAAGAAGCCCTAAGATCTCTATTTTTCACTTTCAGGGATTGTGAGCCCAAAAATGTCAACTCACTCTTTTGAAGGAGAATCCTTGCCTTGTTAGCCTCTTAAGTCTTAATAAAATTAATATAATGAAATTTTGTATATTTTATCAGCTCAAGCATGAATTCCACCATGTTTTTCACCATTCATGCTCTGTACAAACCTCCTAGAGCTCAAGTGCAAGGTGATTGTAACTAACAAGGCAGTGAACAATAAAGAAGTGGACAATTGTGCATAGTTTAGGCCTTAGGGTCTCTTCCTTGATCATAAAATGCAATTAAAATGTATCCAAGGATTTAAAAACCTTACCTAGATTCTATTTAAATCAATATGACTTCACCATGCTCTTCTAAGTGAAAATTTGACTGTTATATGAAAGGAAAACATGAGAGAGCAAGAAAAATACAAGGCAAGGCCTTCCAAATACTAAAAAAACAATTTTCAACCCTTGAATATATAAAAAAATTAGGAGAATCATAAAAAAAATCACCAAATCCCTTGTTCTAATGTGGATAAATAATTTACAAAGCAACTGAGTTGACTATCAATGCAAACTAGGCATTTTGTAAGCATGTACAAGCCGAAAGGAGGATTTCCCAAGTATTTTTTTTTAACACATAAATAATCATGATAATGTCTTGAAAAACATGTAGGATTTACTATAATAAACCATTCCATTAATCTAAAGTATGAAAAGTTGAAACAAATTCAAAAACAGACCCCCTCATGGTTGAATAGGCATCAAAAGCTGCCTGGAGTGTTAACCATTGTTAATGAAGAAGGAGCCACCAATCTGAGATTTATTGACATGGATGTGAATTTCAATCAAATTTTTATCCACCTATATATTTATTTCCCTTAACTCCACATGTAGCTTCCATAGTGAGTGTTTGAACTTTCCCTTCCTTGTCTTGCTAATGGAGAAGGAAGAGAAATAAGTTTTAGATGAATTTTTTTGCATTATCCTTGGAATAAAAATGTATAAATTTGTATGGGGAGGTAAAGAGACACTCCAACCATATTTTTATTTGAGGATCATATCATGGAAGCCGTATAAGTGCCCAAAAGGGCCTAAAAATAAGGGAAAACTCCCATTTTTGACTATAACTAAATATTGACTACCACATAACATGACCTTGACATACTATAACCTATCCCACATTTTAATTCATCTTAGTGATAACTTTTTCCTTTTGAAAAAATCATTCAAGTCAATTAACTTTTAAAGACATATAAACATGCTAAATTACATATTAGGAAAAATTAGACACAAATATACCTTTTACAAAGTTTGATGGAGGTTTGACCATGTTTGTCTTTAGTTGACTAGGCCATTTCAAGGGGAATGGGCTTTAGCAAAGACAAGCGGAAGGATAAGTGAGATAATAGACTAACATGGCACCCTATAGGACACTTGAGAACCTTCTTAAAAAATTAAACATTTAAGAGGTTGACATTATTTGACTAGAAGTCAAATTTTGTCAATAATAAACATGATAAAATTTTTGATCAAAATTCCTTCAAATAGGACTTGTTAAATGTGTAGGATGACCCATTACATGATTTTAAAATTGAACAACTAGCTATTATTCAATAGGAGGATATTTTTAGTGGAACTAGATAGGTTTAGGGAGATAGATAGTCCAACTGGTGCATTGCTATTTGAGGAGCAAAGATAATTGAGTTGAGAGAATGGATCTAATATGAAATGGTTAATTTATGTAAAATGCTCACTTTTCAACAATTTCAAATGTTGAATAACTTTTTCTCAATTTACCATAAGTTACATTAAAAATTGGCTTTATAATTGAAAATCAATATTTAATAACTAAGATTAAAGCAAGAATAGATAAAAAGGAGATAAAACACTACAAATTGATAATAAAGTTTACTTGTATGGGCTACGTCTCTGGGTTTGCTTCAAATGATGAATTAGTCCATTAAATGTTGACACAAATTACACTTTTTTATCACTTTACATCAATAAATGGTCTTCAATCCAAAAACAATTCTCTATCCTACCTCTAGAAAGTCTCTGCAATCATTCTCCACTTAGATTTCTCCTTGCAATTGAAAGCCTTAAAAATTGATTATTCTCTCCTTACAAAGGGCTAAAAGTTGTAGACACTTAGTTCTGGCCACTTTCATGCCTAAACCAGTATTCAATTCAATTTATAACAAATGACACATTTAAAGTTTATAAATCATTTGAATTTCCCACTTTCATCTGCATAAGGGATTTAATTACCCATAAATGTGACGAGGTTAACTTATTTGGTGTATTACCCTGTATGCATCACTAACCTAGTTTAGTTTTGACCCTATTCAAATTACAACCTAGTAATTTGACACATTTATCTTATCAAGCTATTAATTCATAACATTTAAAACATTTTCAAAAGCCAAAAATCACTAAAAAAGATTAATTACATTAAAAATCCTAATTAACTTGTCTAAACAAAAATTCCAAATCAAATTAGTGAATTTCATTTACTTAAAAAAGAAATTTTTAGCCAAATATGAAGTCAAAACGTCAAATGAGCTAATAAAGTTATTTATTATCTCCTAAATATTCAAAAATATGAGTCACACCTCACAAAAGTTACATTTCAAATATGAATTAATCATATCTATATTGCTTCCAAGTCCTATGGTCTCTTGGTCAAGACTCTATCTTTTTATCACATAGATAAGGGTTTAAATTCCCTAAAATGCTTTTCATTTAAGCTTAAAACCCCTAAAAATCAAGGATAATTATCAATTCCTTCATTTATGCTTCCAAAATTTGGTGTGACACACTTGGTAAGGTCCAAAAATGGGTTGTGTGAGGTGCTTGGGTCGAATCCCACCTCCCACGCCTTATTTTTTATTCCCTTTGGTGTATTTATAGAAGTTTAATCCCACATTGATTTGGATATGACATAAAGTGGGTTTAAAAAGAAATTTTGTTACCTTGTAATGTGGTCTTGGAGACTACCCTTTGCTTGGTAGGATTGTGGATCAATCAAAGAAACCAATTGGCATTAGGACTTGGACTTGGGTTTGCTAGGCACTTAAGAGGCTACCATGTGGATCTTGGTTGAAGCCACATTGAATTTGGTGGCAAGTATTTACATATAAATGAGAATTTATCCCCACATGCATTGTGTGAGGACATTCATTGAGATTTGTATGGAAAAACACTTCATATTCATTGTGAATATGGTGGTAGGGTCTACCTTGATACAAAAATAGGACCCCACCGACTGAAGGGCCCCCAATAAAAAATAGCATGGTCCCCACACTAGTAGGTACATTGTCAAAGATCAAAGACCAAAAACCAAACCAACCTATTTATTCTTTCTCTAGCACATGTCACCATATGATTGGTCCATGTGTTAAGAACTGATTGGTCCACTTGGTAGTGTCGTGTAATCTAGTTATCATGATTATGTCATCTCTGTACCATGTGGTTATTTTTTCTTTGTTTGGCTTTATCTTCAATAGGACATAAATTTTGCATATGGTATCAAAATGACTCCACTCAATTTACATTAGAAATATATTGATGATCTCTCACATATGTGGATAGTTTCAATAGAATTTGGGACCATCTAATTATATTAGCAATGGGGATCCTCCTAGATCAAGATCACTCCGGGGATAAAATTGAGCTATTTTTAATTAGGAATAGGGACATTTTGAGATCATCATTTTCTTATGGGAATGGGTCATTTGTATAGAAATTGAAGGAAAGGTGGTTGAAAGACCATGGAATGAGGAATGAGATAAGTGTGTAAAAAGGGTGTTCAAAAGTACATTATTTCAACTTAAATTTTAATTTAAGTGTCTACATTTTCCCCTATTTATTCTATTAATGTAGCAAAGTGAAAATACTATATTAAATGGAAAATGTGCATCTAAATTGACCTATGAAGAATAATATTAAATGTGGGCCATAAAATTAAACTATGAACCACACATATATGTAATATAACATGTATAAAATTAGCCCTTAATTAATATAAAAATCAATAATAAAATACAAGAAAACTTATATATCTAATAAAAAGGAATGAATACACCTGATTGGGTATGTGAACCATTATGTTTTTTTGGTTCAAAATAAATGGTGACTAGATAGGGTATGACCCTTAGATATTTATTCTTCATTTAAATAACTTGTATTAGATTGTGCAATCCCCAATCCTCATTGATAAGTGAGTGTGCTTAAGAAATCAAGCTCTGCTTGACTCTATAATTTCATATCCAAAGTCATCAAGTAGTTTGGAATCCCTATATGAATTTTAATATATTATTTTGGTGAAAACATTGGTGAAAAAGGTGAACCAAACACTACATATGGAATAAGGCTTATCTCTAGTGTAAAACTAGGGAAAAACTAGTGCAAAAGATAGTATGATCTGAGTCTAGTGTATACACCATGAAGAATGGCATATATTACCACTCCATCTTCAAAAATAATGCAAAAACCTGAGTAAAGAGGTGATCATGTACCACACACATTCCCCCAATATGATATATGGGTGTATATGGTTTCTATAACTAAGTAATAATAACTAAAATTTTGATAAAAAAACCTATGTGTTAACATGAAACACATGTCGCTCATGGTACCCCCAAACTAAGCAAATATGAGACAAACCTATATATTTTTCTAAAAACTGATTATGTATAACTATTTCAACCTACTTGCATTATGTATGACTATGATACATTTTAAAAATGATTATTTTATGCCTCTTAGAATAACATCACCTTGTTTTGGACACAACCATCATACTTCCTTATCTGAATGAAGCGTTGTTGTCTAAAGTTACATTTTGGGTATGAATCCTGGTGAACTATGTAAAACTTACAAAATTTTATCATGTAACACATTTTAGGAACTTATTATCTAAAGACAATCCATTATGTATTCCCCCTATTTTGAGGTAAACTATTGAGCTTGCATAATAAATTAGATCAAAATAAATGTTATGTGAGATAAGTTACGAAATGATGTACATATGAGTAGTAATGATAATAAAGATGAACATCAACTCATTATATGTAAGCTAAGAAAATTAGTTGTAATTTAAGATTCATATGGTAATAAGCATACATAGTGATATTTTCAAGATATATGTTAACAATGAAGCACATAGATAAGTGATCAAAACTAAGTACTAAAAACTGCATAGAACTACTCAGGGAGGGATGTATGACATTGATCATGGCATCAAAAAACATGGAATATGCATGATTTCCATCAAAACATCAAAAATTGAGAAAATAAGTCTCATATCCATAATTCACACATACAAATAGTACACTCAAATCACACAAAGCATGCAATATAATTCCAAGGGGCCATATACTAAGGACATATTCAAATTTCACTCACACAATCATGGAAACATACGATAGGATTAGAGTCATACATAAGGACATGTTGAAATGTCCATAATATAAAATAAAGAATACACACAAGACATGAAGATGGAAAGTAAAAATTAAAATCATTCATGATTACATGTAATTGATCAACATAAGTAATTAAAAACATTAATAGATTAGATAACTTAACTATCCAATAAAATAACAATGTGAATGTAAGTGAGAAATATCAATATAATTTTCACAATGTAAATAACTAAGGCATAAACAATAAGGGATATTCAAGCTAATAATATAACCTATGTAAAAGGATTCCCCTAATTAATTTATTGAAGTATAAACAAGTTGTAGGAGGCTTGTGAATTATTTGGATCTAAGAATTATTAGCTTGTGTTCACTAGGATAATACTGATGAAATCAAACAACAATATGATGTGCTACTATTTGGATAGAGATATTTTGTCTATTTATAATTTTTGAGTTTGAGATAAGTAAATGACCTATAAATGTGTCTATAAATGGAAACTTGTATATTTTAAATTCACTCATGTACACTTTGGGAATCATTTTTGATAAAAAAAAATGGATATATAGAGAAATATTGAGTATACTGAGCGTAAATTAACTAATGAAAATAAACTACGTAAATCATACATAGGTCCTAATTTTTGAATTATCTAGATTTTTTTTGTATTTTTGAGTAGATTGAACAACATGATAATCTAAAATTCCAACAACACATCCAAAGGTGTGGATAATCAAGAGGTGGATCTAGTGGAAGATCATCAAGTGCTGGGTACTAAATCTTTTAAAACTCCCATAGATCATCATCATTGTGGTCATCACACCATTCACATTTTATAACTGTAGCCTTATATTTGACTTTGTTCTTTATCCTATGCATCTATATGGCAAGTTGTTCTATTGTATAAGATACCTCATGTGTGTGTTTTTGATAAACCAACTTTGAGCCTTGTCTCTCATTTCTAAATATGTAATTGTCATCCATATCATCATGCATAATTTTAATTTTACTATCCTCAAATTTTAATATAAGAGATTTTTTTGGCTTATCAACTATAGCTTCCATTTCTTGAAACCATTTTTATCCCAATATATTATTTAATCAATTTCCTATGTGTATAACCAAACATAATGTGCCCATAACTTTGGGACCACATGTAATTGTATTGTAAAATGTCTTATTGAATCTTGGAGTATATATGTTTTTACAATTGATCTTGATCATGCTTTATGTGTTGATTAAATTCAAGTGTGCATACATTTATATCTATTTCCTCATCTATTTTCACATCTTTTCTATATTCATTCTAAATAAAAACCTAAGTAGTCAAAGGTCTAATCCTAAAATGCTTATAGTTTATGCATATGTGACCCTATTGTTAAGCTCTAGTAGGTTGTAGTATAGGATATATAATTTGAATAGTTCGTTTGGCCTTATATTTATGAAGCTTATGTTGTAATTCTAAAAAAGTATCTATGACATGCCCTATTATTCTAAGAAAGTGACAAAAGGGTTTTCCCACTTTATTTGACAACTTACTAGTAGATTGATGTTGTATTTTTGGTAGAGAAATTAATTCCCTATCAAGTATCATCTGTAACATGACATGTGGTCTATCTTGTGCATTGTTGGATTTTAGCCTAATAATTGGCTCTATATCTATGAGTTACACATTATTTACTAAACTTGTGAATGGGGAACCATTGGTAATTGTAATACATTGATCAATGTATTGTGCCTCATGTTCTCTAAAAATGATATATTTCACATAAATGTTAGTCCATGGGACATTTGATAGAATTGTATCCTATGTAGTAGCTATATGGAAACAAGTATTATTTCCTTTTTCCACATTTGAAGTGATTTTTTTCCTTGTATTTGTATGCACTAGAATGATTTCCTTTGAACCATCTCTATATTCAGTTGGGACAACTGGGGTACAATTTAAATCACATACATAATCATCAATGTTCATTTGTATTACATCAGTATCATCATCATAACTAACATCAAAATCATCATCAAAGTCCTTGATATATATGAAATTTATATCTTCTAAATTGACTAATAAAGGTAATTTTTATACAAGTTCCTCATGATCCACATTTTAGATGCAATTTATGGTTTTGAGCTATCCATAGATTGTAACTTTTAATCATTTGTACTAGACTCACCAACTTCAGGCATGTACATTTTTAGATAGGAATAATATTTGGTGGTGGCACTATATTAGATTAAGGTTCCCCCAACTATGATGAAATCTTAGTAGTATACTTTTAACCTTACAATATTTGAATGGTTGATTATTGATTGGGCATGCATATAAATATCCATCATGTATAAATTTGACACACATGTGTAAACTATAAGGTATGTATTCCATGGCATGTATCCATGGCCTACCCAATAGTAAATTTCAATGGAGATGAATGTGCTTACTTATAACCAAGCAAATAGATTTTTGGGCCCTACTATAATATAAAAAATGATATAACCCGAAGCTTGGTAAGGAAAATAATTTAATACTTTGATATTATTATATGTATTTTGAAGAGTAGTGATGTTAATACCCATTGTCTATAATAATGTAAGATTTTAAATATTCAACCTTGAACCATTATAAATTATAATTGTTTTTATGGATATAATTTTGATTTTAAATTGTATGAACAAAGGTAAATTTTGATCAAGAGTTGACTATGAAGGCAAGTCCTCATTACCAAAATAGATAACATCCTTAATACCCTTCAAAAAAATTTACAATAGATGCAAAGTAAGAAGGTTGTGTCATGAGGCATAAGTGCTTTATTTAATGCTTGGTATAGAATATCATCAAAAACAATATATTTTTGAAGTAATTATAGCATGGAACTATGAGCTAATGTATTCCTTAACTGATAAAATATCATATCCTATAGAGTGATTAATTAGTCCCATTGGATTAACTTAGGGACAAGGACGAATTACCTAAATTTTTTCTTCTTGCCTTCCTTCATGAGGAATCTAACTTCATTTAGTAACAATATCTCAAACCACAAGGTCTACTATAAGCCTAGGGAGAATAGTAGAGGAATTATATGAGCTAAGGTAGTTGTAAGGTCTAGGTTTAAGGAGCAAAAGGAATCATTTGAGTGATCCAACATATAGTAGTAACAAGTGGAAACTCAAACATATCCATGAAACAATAATCACCATATAACTGCTCATTACTAAGTTTTTGACTAAAATGGGATGTTATATTTGCCTTTAAATTATGTATCCATGGGCTTACATACATGCAAACTATTTGACAAGTTATAGGCATGGAACATGTAAATAACACCAATAAAATTTTAACTGAAAAATAATAGATAGATTCATTCATTATGATCATTATGAATATGGAAATAAAAAAAGCATGAATCTAAAACCCTAATAAAAGTGATAAAAATAAGAAAAACCCTAATGGCAAGATAGGGTTTTTGGAAATGTGCAAAAATAAGTAGGTTCACCAATATGTTTTATAAATTTTGAAAAATAAAAAACTGATTATCTAAATGTGACAAACTATTGTGTAAAAACAAAAATCTATAGATATGAAATAAATGAAAAAAAAACTTTGGAACATATTATATTTAGAAATATGCTAAAAGGGGAAATCACAAAAAAATACAACTTAGCTATAATTTAGATAATGTAGGACTGAGATAGAAACTATGAAACTAATTATGAGGTTGTACAATGATGTTGTGAATTAGAAATAATGTCTCACTTGATTTATAGACAAGGCTACTAAAATTATACAAGGGTGTGGTACAGTGGTGTCCTTAGGGCACACCAACATATTTTAGGGTTTTGTGTTCTTTGATTGATATGGTAGGTTTGATTCACATGTGTTTCTATATGACAATGCATGACCTCTCAATATACTCTAAAAACCATTATTTGTTGTCTTATTCACTTGTAATATTATCTAAATAAACCATGAATGATAAAACATAAAAAGGTTAACATTTGAATTTGTGCTAGATCTTATCACCCCCTGTGTTGAGCATTGCCTACATACCAATACTCTAAATTGGGATCAAACTCCATGCATTTATCTAATGTTATAATGGTGTGTGTGAAATACTAGTGTAATACTAGATGTTTATGTAATTCTAGTGTGAAAAAATGATTCAACCATGACTTTTGACCTTAGAGGTGTAATCAAACTTTATCTAAGGGATATTAATGTTGTATTCATTTATAATTAGGATAAATATGGAATTCACTCATAATGTGCAATTAGAATTATGGTGATTTTCAATGTGTGAGTCTCTTGTGTGAAAAATGATTGGAAAATGTGATTTCTAGTGATCAATAGGTAATTCCTTTGGATAGATCTTTTTAAACATGTATGATGACCTGTTAATTGAGTTATTTGGTGGGTGGACAAGTCCAATGGAAATATATAGGATAAGAGAGAAGGATAGTCCAAATGGTGTGTTGTTGTGTAAAGAGAAAAGATAACTAAGCTAAAGAGTATGGATTAGGCAGGGGATAAACTTGAGCTATTTTGAATGAGTAATAGGAATAGTTTGAGATAATTAGTTGATTATGGGAATGGGTCATCTATATAGAGAGTAAAGGAAAGGCATCAAAAGACTGTGGAATGAGGCATGACCTAAGTGTGTAAAAAGGGTGGTTACAAATACATTGTGTCTACACCATCTCATTTTTATTTATGTGAACCCAAAGTCTTATGTTTTCCTTTACCATTTTGTTTATTTTTTCCTAAGGACCTATTTATGTTTTTTTCTCTTCATTTTCTAGGGTTTCTTCTTTTAGGTCAAATGTGGCAGTTTTTATAGTATAACAAATATGTTCTCTTATCTTTTTTAAGTCCATTATAAAATTATTCATGTCCTTTTGATTTTTGAATCCACATGTCATTTATTTATTTTTTATTTTGTTGGCTGGTGTACCAATAGGTCTTTAATTCAAACTTGATTAGTCTATATATACAAATGGTCTAGAGGAATCCCAATAATGAGATGAGTAAGAGGAATACAAAAGAATAATAATTATTGAAAAGTTTAAATATCTTCAATATAAATTCAATTCTAGGCACACTCTACCTTGATAAATGTTTTTTTAAGGACTTTTCATCAAGGGTTTAGTTGTATATTTTACCAAAATAAGGATAAGTGAATAATCATGTAGTTGCATATCAAATTTGGAAGAGGAGTTGAAACCCTCACTCAAAACTCCATTCAAACTACAGGGTTATGATTCAAACATGTAGGATATGTACTTGTAAATCCTTGAAGTTTTCATGACCCCAAAACCTTTTTGTTTTTCTCTTGTAAGTGCTTGTGGCAAATTAGGTCAAGAAGACAAATAAAACAAATATACTAGAAAATTTAGGGAAGTGTCTACATAGGAATGTACGACATATTAAAACACATAGGAATATAAAATATAGATTTATATTTTTTTATGTAGTACATATTAGACACAAAATAATAAATTTTGTGGCCAAATAAGTATTAGGGTATTTTCAACACAATCAATCAGGCAATGAATCTATCTTCCAATTTAGAGATAATTATATTTCAAAAAAAACATTTTTGATACCTACACAACCAAGATTCAATTACAAATTTTAGGTTATATTCCATTGTGTCATTTTTAATCACTTTACTTTTTGTTTCAAATTTATTTCTTGTCAAGTTTTCTTCATTAACACTATATATATTTTAAGTACAATGATCTAGATTTGATAGCTATTTTGACTGATTTACCTTAGATCTAGCCATATGTCATAATTCACATGTTTAATTGTGTAACTATACTTTTGTTTCAATTTTAATTAAAAGATAATTGGTGAAATCATCAATTCTTTAAACACCTATAACATCTAAGTTTTTCTCCTCTAAGGTTTCATTTCAATTTTCTTTTGAGTTTGAGTAGAATTATGATATATTTCATTTAGCATAACCATATATTTCATTTTATTTTAGATTTACATATTTATGTCATATTTGGATCACCCAAACCCTAGATATCAATCAACTAAGGGTAACATGATATGTTTTCCTCTAGGATTTATTGTTTTGATTTTTAGTATGTCATTGGTTAAGGCTTGCATTGGTTTATTTTATTTATTTTGCTCTTGATTATCTTGATTCATTGCTTATAAATGGAATATGTATTATTTTGATATAATATAAATGTATTTTAATGATGCAAATGTTGATGTTACATGTAATGATAGGAATAATAAGGATATACTTGATCAAATGACACAACACATTATACGAATCATTCTTTTTCTTAATTTCATGTGAATGTTGAATGAAGTAATTTATTTCCATAAAAATAATGATGAAAAAGCAATGATTAATAATTTTTTACCTCCTACTCCTATCTGTTATGGCATGCCCATGTTTGAAATGAATAATCAATTGGCTATTTTTAATGAACCTATTTAGTGTTATAATATTCCTCACCATGAGATAGTGACTATGATGCATTTAATAGATGACCTATAAATAAAAATTTGTGATGTTTCCATCCATTTTAAGAATTATAATGCTATGGTTACAAATAATGTTATACCATCTAATTCTAGTCCTATATATTTACTTGATATGCCTCTCCCGCCTAACTAATCATACCAAAATTCCAATTAGTTTATGGTCATGGAGATCCTCAACCATACCTTCATTCTATATTTATTTCCATAGGAAAATATGAGGAATATGGATTAATTATACTTAGTTTATTTAATATCACTTTGATTGGTGATGCCTTAAATTGGTTCAATGCATTACCTATAGATATTTTCATTCATTTCAATGCTTAAAAGAAGATTTAACTAGAGAAATTTATCACAAAAATGGACCTTGTACCACATTTAAGAGTATATATATTTAATAAGGCCCCAAATAGGATATGCATTATTTATTTAGATTATAATGTCCTATGCTTTATTTATTCTATCAACTATTTAATCTTAAAATTCAACACATCCATTCCCATAGTATTTTAGCACCTATCAAATAAAACATAATTGGAAATACTTGAAGATTCACTTATCTTTGTTTTATGGCTACAACACTTGTGAAGATATATTACATAAATTGAAAGATCCTATACTAAAATTTAAGGATTAACATGATCCAAGAGGATCTAAACCATCAGATCTTACTATTGTTACATATCTAGCTACACACTAACATCAACAACTTTACCATTGTGTTCCACACATATGTTCCACTTCGAAAGATCATAATCCACTTCTACATTATCACATAGTTCCAAGAGTGTACTTATTATGGACTACAACTCATCAGTAATGACAGTTAGTAATGACACAATATTCATCAATTATGAAGCAATTGTTACCAACTCTTATAATGGTTCAACCAATGCTTCATCTTCCTCCATTGTATATTTATTATAGTTCCATTATTTATAGTTATTTAATTAAAAAATAATAATTTTGGGGAAATTATAGACACCATACATTTGATTTCTCAAATATTGTATAAAAATTAACATATTAGAACTTTTCATTAAAATTATACATTGGTTGTCTTCATCTTATTTACTTTCCTTGGTATTTAATGCATTGCACTTTAATATGATATTTTATTAATATTTAACTTCCATTCATAACCCCATTAAATATTTTTAAGTAGGTTGTCCACTAAATTTCCTCCTAGGCCCTAGATAAGTGGTATCAAAGCATACATATTTCATATCATTAAAGAGTGGTATCAGGTTTGTCTCTATTTTTTTGCCCACTCATGTAAGATTTGATTATAAAAAGTTAGAGATTAAGACTTGCAACCTTTCATCATGCATTCATGTCCTCAAATGGGAGAAACATATTCAATTATACCAAGTTTATCAATGTTCTAGAAGATGATAGAGGATACATTGCAAATATAACATGAATATTTGGAAGAACATCATGCATGTGAATGAACAAGTATTGTTGATCATTTATTACTAATTCTCAAGTAGCAGACTCCATCCAACACCTCTCATTATCATCACCCATATAGTGTTCAAATTACATACAATGTACAATTAAATATATACATCCATAAGTTTGAAGGAAAAATATATGCAAATCCCTTAGATAATCGGTTTGACCTAATTTGTTCATATTATGTGGTTAATTAATTTTATTACAAATAAAAGATTACATCCTCTTTTCTAAAATTTACTTATTAGTAAATAAATGTTGGGAAAAATACTACACCTCACATGAAAATCATGAAGATGAATTTAAATTAGACTCATGGATTCTTTTTGTAGAAACACTCAAAGAACCCTATTATATTGTTGGTGACTATTATGACCAGTAATAAAGTTTTGTCAGTTTCACCTAGGTATAGAATAATATGTTCATCAATACATAGATATATTTCATACTTTGGTATCTAAAATTTAGATTCAAGATTCAAAACAAAAACTTATTTTGAAGTATAGGTTAGGTTTTATACCACATATCCATTCAGGTATGTGTTTATTACAAATATCTCCAATTATATAATCCTATAGTTTTACTTTTAAGTTTGAATTAAATTCCAAACCCAAGACTGAGATAGAATATTCTAAGCCTTAGACCAAGTATCAATCTAAATATTTGAAGTAGAATTTAAACTTGGGAATAGCTCCATATGGACTTCACAGAAGAAGCAAAAATATTTAAATGACTAGAACAAGTAATCCAAGACCTGAAAATGGTGTTTAGTTTACAACTCTAATAGTCATTCCAATGAGGAGTGTCATGATAAGGAGAATCTAATTTCATAGATTGAGGAAAAATATATAAACACTACATCATTGGAAAAGGGAAAATAAATCATGAAATATAAACCTAGTGCTATGATGGTGCTATAAATATATATACTACCCATATGGAAAAATAAGAATAATAAATATTATTCCATTATCAAATTTGGATCATTGCTCAACCATTAAATTCATAATTGAAAATGGAAGTTATAAAAACCTTATTTCTCTTGAAATAATTTATAGATTGAACTTGTTACTGATGCCTCACCCACAACCACACTCTATTGGATGGTTTAACATGGGATGTAATAAACATGTCACTCAATAATGTAAGTCGGTGTACAACATTAAGCCTTTTCAATATATAATCGTTAGAAATATATATCCATGAGAGGTATGTGATGTTTTACTTAGTTAAACATATCTTCAAAAAATGACATGCAGTCTATGAGGAAAGTCCTAAAACAAAATCGTAGATGTTGGTGATAATAGATATCGTGTACTAGAAGTAGTTTATAAGATATCATTCATTAGTGCCAAATTGTTTAATAAGTTAATCACATATAGTAAGAATTTTATGATTTTTATGGTGAGATCTGAATGTAAGAATGTATTTACGACACCAATATGTATTTTAGTTCCTCCAATAGTAGTAGTAGTGACCTCATGTTTGAACTGCAAGTTAGAATAATATAAAGATATATTTAGTTCACCAAAAAAAGTGCCTACACATTGTGTGGTGAATAAAACTATTGATTTTATTCATAGACTACCTCATCCTAATGCCTCTTTATACTATAGATAAATTCTTGAGAATGAATAAATCAAGTGGTAGATTCATGAATTCATGGATAAAAGTACATATTAGGCCTAACTCACCACCTTGTGTTATCCCAATTGTGATTTATCTAAAGAAGGATCACATGTGGAGGGTGTGCATCGATGATAGAACTATAAAAAATATGAAAATGAAGAGCCACTATCCTTTTATAAGCATTGAGGACTTTTTGGACTAATTATATGGTGAAAAATAATTCACCAAAATTGATCTTAAGTTTGGGTACCATTAGATTTATTTTGAACCTATAGATGAAATTAAAAAAAGCCTTCAAGGCCAAACAAATTTCATTTGAATGGTTAGTCATGCCCTTCAGATTAACAAAATCACCAACTAAAGTCATTCCAATTATGAATGAAATTCTGAGGCTAGTCACTACTTTGATTTTTATATTTTACATTAAAGACACCTAATTTTCAGTAAAACATGGGATGACCATTTGCACCATATAGATAAAATGTTTGACACTTTGTAGAGAAAAAATTTGTATGTAAACATGGAAAAAATTTCATTTTATATACAAGAGATACAATATCTAGGATAAATAGTAGACATAAAAAGGAGTGCACATGGACCCATACAAGATTAAAGTCAACTAGGAATGACCATAACCAAACAATATCATAGAGCTTCATAATTTCTTAGGATTATAAAAATTTTACATGATATTTTTACTTGGTTTTATAATGTGGATTTTCCCTTGAACCAATTTACCAAGGATGACACTAAATCAAAGTTTATCTAGGATGCCCTATAATATAAATCTTTTGAGGAACTACAATGAAGACTATTCTACACAAGAAATTATTTTATTGAATATTCAACAACCATTTAAGCTTGAGATAGATGCCTCTTGTGTGAGCACTTGGATTATTTTCCACTCAACATGGTTAATAGATTGCTTACCATAATGAAACTTTCACCACACTAATAAGAGACTACTAAGCCTATGATTGTTAGCTTTATGCTATTGTTTAGGAATGTAAACATTGGAATAAATATTCTTGGGAAAAGAGAGTGCTATCCATATTTATCATAAGCCACTTTCATTATTTATTATTTAGAACAATTTTTAGTAAGAGTGACACAAAAATATTATTCTTATCTTCAGTACTTCCATCTAAACATTAGGCATAAGAAAGCCAGTGTTTACTCAATTATAGATTATCTAAACTATCCACTATGTCAAGCTATCATTTTTTAACTTAACATATGTGGACATGAAATCAACACATGGTCAATATTATACCCATATGACATGGATTTTTATGATATCTACACTTTTGATTATAGGATGGACTCCTATATCACCTTGGGAACATGCGTATTTTATGTGAGACAAATAGATAGAAAATAATATATGAGGCTTATTTTAGAAATTTAAAATAAATTTTAGAGTTGAAAATAATATTTTGGTATTGTAAAAGTACTTATTCTTGACACATCTCATGTATGATGTATCAAAATACATCAAGTCTTATATTACATGTGTAATTTTCAAGTTGGTTAAAAAGAAGAAAGGTTTGTACACACATATTATAATCATAAAGTGACTATGGGAATCCATTTTCATGGACTTTCTCTTAGGATACCCTACTACTAAGCATGTTAATGACTTTTTTCATGTAGTAGTTGATAGATTCTCAAAGATGGCAATTCTAATAACTTGTAATAAAGTAATATCAGATTTAGAAACAACTCATCTATACTTTTAGTCTATATGAATTCACTTTAAAATAAAATAAACCATCTTATCTAATAGGGATACATGTTTATTAAGTGATTTATGTAAATCACTTTAGACTATGCTAGACACAAAGTTGAACAAATCTACAACCTTTCATCCATAGACTGATCAATAAAAAAGTGGTAAATAGGATGATAGTGCATCTTATTAGATTGTAAAATTCAAGGAAAAAACACATTTGGTATGAAATCATGCATTTAATTCAAAACAAAAACAAAATATATTTGTAAAACTCTACTACACAACCATTTTCATGCACCTATTAACATAGCTTATCTTATTCTGTCATAAACGGGAGCAACTCTTTCAATTTAAAATGAAGTTGAAAAAAATTAAAATTCATTCAACACATTCAAAGTATATATAAACTAATGTGAAATACAAAAATCACCATGATAAGCAACACACCAAAAATAAAAATATACCCAATAAATTAAAATAAGAGAAGTAGTACTAATAAAATCCTTAAGATAAATAATAATAATAATAATAATAATAATAATAATAATAATAATAATAATAATAATAATAATAATGTCATATAATCAAGATTACATAATACACAAAATTTTACTTTGCAAAATCATTTTGGGTGAAAAACCCAACACAATAACTCTTTTATTATATTGACTCAACCATTTACAATATAATAATGTACTTTGAAGTTTTGTTTTTCTCCTATTGTATGTGAAATTATATAGAAGAACATTAATAGGTAATTATTAAATATTAATTACAATACCATGGTATAAAAACCATGGGATATATAAAACATTTTCTAAAACCACCCAAATACATGCCAATATGGTCCCAACACATGAAAAATATAGACTCAAAATCATGGAAAATATACAACACATTTCCAAAAATTTATTACTTGTTGAATACTTTACATAATGGGCCACACAACCATACCTTTAGTAGTTAAGGGAAACTATGCCCATTTGTTTGATACACCAATAAAATTTCTTAGTACTCATAACCTTTGTTAGTGAATCAATAATGTTCTCACATGTGTCCACTTTCTCTAGTAATATATTCTCCTCCTACACCATTTCCATTAAAAAATGGTATTGCACATAAATGTTTTTCATTCTAGAGTGATACCTAGGGTTCCTTTCTAGACAAATTTCACTATTCGAGTAACAATATATCTTTACAACCATTTTAATAAAACCAATAATGGAAATTAATATTTGAATCCAAACTACTTCCTTACTTTCCTAAGTACTTACCATGTACTTAGCCTTGTTAAGAACCCAAGGAAGCACCATTGATTACCAAGCAACTAAACATGTGGAAATAACCAAAATCACAAGTAACTAGAATTCAGAAACAACACAGAATATGAGATACAATACCCAATTGTATTAATACTCTTCCAGAAGGAAATACAACAAAGAAGATTACCATAGTTATTCCTTACACACCTCTAGGGCTCCCACACCTCTAGGGCATAAACAGTAAATCTCTTCAAGAGCTCACTCTCTCTCTTATAGTCCCAACACACAATCCAAACACAGAGTTGGTGTTCACCTCCAACTAGTCAGTATCCACTACTGTCAGTACCACTAGTCAGTATCACTACTGCCAGTACACAAGTGCTCCACACACTCCAAATCTGAGTACTCCACGCACTCCAAGTAGATCTCCCATGAACTTGCAACAAACTGCAACTCAAATGATCTTACTTTGGAAGGAACTACCTTGCCTTCCTCTTTACTCTCCAATTGAGTACACACCGTACTCCAAGTAGATCTCTCCTAATCTTGCTACCTGTTGTGTTGTTGTCACCTTGATCTTGCTGCCACCTACAGATCAACCTGGTTCTGCACACCTGCAAACCTAGACCTCGCACACACATACACCTACAGATCAATTATCTTATTTACCATGTATATCTCCAAACGTGGCCTTGCACACCTACTGACCAAGATCTTACATACATGAAGAATCCTTCTGATTCTCCAAACCAGCACCCATACTTGGCACTGTGGCACTAGGAGGAACACACCATGCTCTCTTCACTCTGAAGGAGCTAATTTTGCTCTCTTACTCTCTAGCACACATTATAATACAACCCATGAGTCTATTATATAGATCTCATGCAAGCAATAATTAGACACCTAATTACAATAATTAGATCTGCAACTTCAAGTCTATAATTGGCCTTTGACATGCAAACAACCAATTCGTTAACTAATTGTTCATGCAACTGATAGTTCCAAAACCGCACAGGCAATCGATGTCGGTCCCTGTCTACCTGGGGGTGACCGACGTCAGCCAATCCATGATCGATGTCGGCAGCTTCTTGTCTCCACCTGACCGACGTCGGTGACTGTGACACTCAACAACCTCCTCCCCTGTTTGCATCAGTGAAGCTTTTAGCTCCACAACCTAACAAGCCTCTATGGTGGATATATTAACACTAGTCTACCATTTTATCATATAAATTACAAGTCCACCAAAAATGTTAAACACATGCACACTGGTATATCTTCAAAAATCAATACCTCCATCCTAGTTTTAATTTCTAAAACCATATAGATTCAATATTGTTCTTCACTATGATTACATTGGTATAGATTGAATAGTTTAACATCCTACATAAATACCTGAAGATCCCCTTCACAATAGTCTAATGTTCCTTACTTAGATTTGAAATATATTTACTAAATACTCCCACTGTATGAGAAATGTTAGGTTTGGTACAAACCATTACATCCATCATACTACCAACAACACTAGCATACAAGACTATAAAGATGTCCTCAATTTGTTCTTCTATTTTAAGACATTATTCAATAAATAAATTTTGACCAATAAGAAAAGGATTATTGATATGCCTGCTTTCCTGCTTATTAAACCTTTGCATTATCATCTCAACATACTTCCTTTAATTTAACCACAATTTTTTGTTTACCCAATCCCTTTTAATTTCCATGCCCAAAATATATTTTATGTCACAAAGATCCTTCATATCAAATTGAGTTGATGATTGAGAATTAAATTAGCTGATTATTTTCTTATTATTACCAATTAACAACATGTCATCCACATACAAAACTATGATAATAGTTTTTTCACCTTCCTATTCAAAATAAATACAGGGATCAACTTTACTTCTTCCAAGCCCAAGTCCCAACACATACCTATAAAATTTATAGTTACACATTATTAGTGATTGCTTAAATCCATACATAGATTTTTTTAATCTAAACACCAAATCATCTTTTCCCTTGATCTTAAACATTTTTAGTATGCCATGTAGATTTCATCCTCAAGCTCACCATGTAGAAAATTTTTCATTACTTCCATTTATTCTATTTCCTAATTTAAAACAACATCAATACCTAAAATAAATATAATTAGATGTAATTTAGAAATAAGGGGGAAAATATCAACAAAATCCATTCCTTCTACTTGAGATAATCCCTTTTTTTCTAGGAGAACTTTATACTTATCCATTCTCCCATATGCATTGTACTTCTTAAATACCCATTTGTAGCCAACACATTTTTTGCTAGGAGGTAATTTCACCAAGTTCCATGTCTAATTTTTATCTAAGGAATCCATTTATTCCTCCATATCCTTCTTATAATACTTAGTTTATTTTGAGGTGAAACTCACATTTAAAGTATTGAGGTCATCATCAATAATAGATAAAACAAATAAAAGGAATACGAAATGGAACTTAGATGACTATTCTTATCAGGTGTCCTTCTCACCCAATTTGATCTTCTCAAGATTTGAGTTTTGGGTTTTACATCTTTTGGTTCCTTCTCCTTGGTCTAAATATTCCTCTTGAAATGCCCACTCTAGTTCATATTTTACAATTACTTCAAATTCATAGACTTCTTCTCCTTCTTATTCTTCAAAACCAACTTTTTTAGGTTAATATTTTGGTTTTATTTCTTATTTTGGAACCCATTTTACCTTTCTAAAGATAAAACTGTGATTGTAGATAGTATTCTTAATTTAAAGGTTTTATAGGTTATATCCATTACATGATTATGCTATCTATTAAAGATATACTTTTTTGATTTTTTTTGTCAACTTAGTCCTTTTTCCTTTAAAATATACATATAATAATCATAAAAAAAATATAATATATTTGAGGGAGGTTTTATTACCATTTAATGCTTCTTGTGAAGTTTTATTGATGAGGGATAATGTGGTAATTCTATTGATCAAATAGCAAGAAACCATGACTTCTACTCAAAATTTTATTTCCAATCCTACAACATTGAGCATGCTTCTCATCTTATCCTTTAGAGTCCTATTATTTATTTATGCATATCCATTATTTTGTGGTGTATATGATTTTATATTTTCCCTTTCTATTTAATAATCCTTAAATAACTTATCAAAACATTTGAGTAGTATTATCTACCATTTTCACTCCTTAACACCTTAATATTATTCTCTATCTATTTTTCGAAAAGAGCCTTAAACTCCTTACACTTATTAAAACCTTAAAATTTAGGCTTGACACATTGAACCCAATATTTTATCAAGTAGAAATATATAAAATAAACATCATGAAAATATTTCCTTAGTAATGGAACCTTGAGAGGCCCAAACATATCACTATGTATTAAATTTATAATCCATTATGATCTTGTAACACTAGTGGGAAGCTTAACTCAAGTTTTCTTACCAAACACACAATGCTCATAGAAATCAAATTATAATGGGAAGTCATAAATTCCTCTAGCCATACCATCAAATTTTAATGATAAAAGGCATTTCTCTCCAATGTGTCCCATCCTCTAATCCATAACATTGTATTCTGTACAGGAGATGTAAGAGTTTGATTTAAAATAATGTTCACCTAAAGAACCACAAAGATATTAAAGTTATCACTTACAGTGCTTGATTCAAGTTTGAATAAT
This sequence comes from Torreya grandis, assembly GCA_037957365.1. Taxonomy (NCBI): domain Eukaryota; kingdom Viridiplantae; phylum Streptophyta; class Pinopsida; order Cupressales; family Taxaceae; genus Torreya; species Torreya grandis. The sequence goes on from JARHVA010002680.1 coordinate 179,598, forward strand.
TATCATATATAAATTTCTTTTGATAGTACAATTTCTTCATAAACCATCTTGAAACTCCAATTTTTAAATACTACCTACACACTTGCATCATTCATCTTACTTACACATATTAGATTTATAATCAAACCTAGAATGTGCATAACACCAGTAAGGGTTTAAACCCTTATATATTTAAACCTAGACTTGAATCTCTCTTGACCTATGATATTATAGGTCAATTTTTATCCTAAGAATACATCACCTCCATTGATATTTTCATATTCACAAAACCACTCCCTTTGGTCATACGAAAAGAAGAACTCAAGTCAATCAACCATGCACCATCACATGCAAGTGAGCTCAAATTTAACAAGAATAAAGACCCAAAGTCTCCACTACATGGATTTACTTCTAAAAACTAAGAATCATTAGATGGAAAACCCTTAATACCTTTTCAAATTTGTAGGCTTTCTTAAAATTCCCTATTTTACCATAGTTTTAACATTTTCTCTCTTTTATTGTAGTTTTAAATTTACCTTTAAACTTTGACTATCACTTTGACTATCCCAAAATTCTTTTATTTATTTATTAAGAATGGCCTTTTATAAATAAGACATCCTTTTTTTGATAATCCTCACTATATTCTTGGATTATTTCTTATAATAATAATGCTCCCACTATGTCTTCAATTTTTAATTTTGATATCGTAGCAGTTATTTCCATGGCTAAATTATCCCAAGAGTCAGGAAAAGAACAAAGTATAGTAATACACTTTTCTTCTTAATCCATTTTAATTTCAATAGAAAGTAATTTATTTAGCATAGTATTTAAATAATTCATATGTTTAACCACAAAGTCACCATCATTGTTTCTCATTGAATAAACTTTCTTTTGGAGAAAAAAATTGTTCATTAAATACTTTGTCTGATACAAAGTCCCCAACTTCTCCCATAGTTATTTATAAGTTTTCTCCATTGAGGCATTTATCAAAAATAAATATGATAGACATAGTCTGTCTGAACTATTTTCCTTCCTATCAATCTTTTCCCAATACTATACCTTCATACCTATCAATTTCACTCTTGATACAACAACCCATTAATTTATGTCCACAAGAATATCTTCCATATTGAGCCTCCATAGCTCAAAATATTGACCATTGAATTTTTTATTGAGAATTGTTTTCATTGATGTCAAGGTTGATGTCATTGATGTCAATATATATTTGGTAAATATTCATAATGAGTGGTCTTTGAGGTATGATCTTGTGTGCTTGATGTGACAAGAAATCCATGTGACAAGAGAGAATTTGAAGGAAAAAAGAATTTAAAGGCAAGAGAGAATTTGAAGGAAAGAGAAAATTTTAAGGTAAGATAAAATTTGAAGGAAACTAATGTCTCTTCTATTGGTTGATGTCAAGGTTCAGGTTAGCTTTAAGTTATCATTGTTGTCACAAAGAGGTATGATGATCGAGTGAGAATTGAAGCATGGTTATGAGGCTCTAGATCTGCATGAGGTCATGAGAGAATGTTGATCAAAAATATAATATTTTAGTGGTGTGAGATTGTTTTCAAAAGAGTGTTCTTTTTTTATATCATTAAGGTAAGCATGTTTGAGTACTAGTTTTTGAGTACAAGGTGTCTTGAGAAGCCTATTTTAGACCCTGTGAGAAGGTGTGCATAGTGAAGTTTGGTGAAATAAGTAAGCACAAGATTGTGATAGGTTTTTTGGAATTATATTATAATGTAACTAAAATTTAGATACTTTCAAGGTCAGTTGTCGAGTTTCAAGTGCTTAAAAAGCCTAGTTATGGTACTAATCATGGCATGCAAAGTCCTTATGAGAAGGTATGAGTATGATGACTTAATAATATGGATGCATAGAGGAATGAGATGTTTTATGAGGTTTCTTGAACATGAATGTGAGGAATTAGAGCACTCGTAAGATTCTCAAGGCGAGCCTACATGGGTAGGACCTTCAGACCAAGTTTGCACCTAAACCACTTCTAGACCTTACTTGGCCTAATGAGGTATCATGATCTATTATCAATGCATGTGAAGCATGTATGGAAGTGTTTAATAATGATATAGGTTTATTGATTATGTGAGTTAGGTGGAGAGTGCATGGAAAGAGGCATGAAGGTTAGTTTTAAGACCTAATGTGGTTTGTAGGTCAAGGTATAGAGATCAAAGAAAGAAAATGTGGCCTAATGAGGGGTTATGATCATATTTCAAAGTGTTTAATCTTATGTAAGAATTTTTATAAGTGAGATATGTTTTTTTTTAAAATATTGTAATTTAAGGTCATAGTATGAAGAAAAAGACATGAAAAGTTGTTTGAAGGTCTTTCAAGTGCTCAAAATGAAGGGTTCTCAACCTGAGAAGGTTTTTATTGTGTTCATTAGCTTGTCAAAAAATTTCATGAGAACCTAATCAATTCATGGTATATTGGTAAGGGTACTAGATCAAAACTATATGCATTGGTTTTTGGATTAAGGGGCTATGATTTATGAATGATCATTAAGAGTGAAAACTGGTTTAAACCCTCTTAGAACCCTAATAAGGGCCTGATGTTGAATATGTTGATCAAAAGTGCCAAAAATGGATTTTTATTCTCAGGAAAGATATTTTATATTATATTGGACTTTCCTAGATACCTATAGGTGGTATTGGCTAGAGAGAAGAGGCATAAAATGTTGAGTTACATGCTTAGTCTTGAGGATGTTATTGTAACTATCAAAAGTTATATTGAACATAGTAAGAAAATGGATGGAGGAAGAAGTTAGAGACTCATGTTTCATTTACATGAAGGTTTATATACATGTTATAGTCCTTAATTGTGTTAAATAGATAATCCAAATTAGCCAGTCACTAATAGACCTAATGCTACAAATAATAAGAAACCCAGGCAATAGTGAGAAGATGAATAAGAATGTGTTATCATGATAGAATGATGAAACCAAGTGAATGGAGTTGTTGTTTTGGATTTATATGTTCTATTAATTTTTTTTATAAATATTTAAAGTTAGGTATAGTGGTGAAAATAATGAAGCCAAAATGGCTTGTCTAGCTTAGTGAGGACTGTGTGTAATGAGGTCAAAAAATTAGTCTGTAAGACCAATAGTTGTCACTAGAACATATGATGATTATATTTTAATATGGTATATATATGTTATAGGATAATATAATTTCATAATAATTATTTTAAAGTGTTCATATAGGTGTTGAAGGTCAATATCACCATGACAATGCTTTAAGGTAAACTGGCAGGTCTCTGTAAACAAGTTGTAGTGATGAGTTTGAGGCTCTATGCCCTGAGTTGAAATATATAATGTATATGGTATTATTTTTTGTGAGTTGAAATTCATGTTCATAATTTTTTAAATCTTTGAATTCATTGTAATATGTTGAAAATTTGAAGTCAAAATGGCTTGTTTGGTTCACGTAAGACTGTGTGAGATAAAGTCAGAAGATTGGTCTACAAGACAAATGCTTGATATTAGAGCTTGTATTTTTTATTATTAGGTTGTTATGAATATTATATAGAATATTTTTAATGTATTTAAGAACATTTAAAGTTTCCTTTCAGGTTTTGGATGCCAATTAGTTTCATGACTAGCTTTTGACAATCTTGGCAGTTCTAAGTGAGCATACTAAAGAGATGAGTTTAAGCCTTTTTTCCCTGAGTTGTGTTGGAAGAAAGATGACTAAGATGGGGGATGAATTATTGTCCTTATAAAATTTTAAATTAATTCTAATTGATCTTATAATCATTCATCAAGCAACATCATCATATGATCAATTTTAACTAACATAGTAAAGAGAATATACACATAACAAGTATGAACACATAATCTTTATGGAAAACCCTCATGGGGAATAAAAACCATGAAACATAGATTTAGAAACAAATAATATAATTCAATTAATAAAATTCAGTTGAGAACCCACTCAACTTGGATCACCAACCCTAGTCTATCAAGCACCAACTTGACAGAGTCTTTTAACAAGCACCGACTTGCAATGAAGCACCAACTCCCTTAGTGACTCAGCACCAAATAATATACCTATTAACCAAGAACCCATTAAAAAAATTATACTTATGTCTTACATATTTTTCCTTTTTTCAATATTCAATAGATGATGGTTTGCTTCTTTATTTCTTCACACACTTCTATTCTCAAACTGGCCTCTAGCCTTCTTTGCTCAACTAGCTCTCTTCTTGACTTGATTAGGGCGTATTACCTTGATCATAATAATAAAAAATTATGATATATATTAATGACACACCTATTATGGTACAAATGACCTCATCCTACTCCTATTTGTGCTCTTTTATTTGTTTTCACACTTCACATTCACTCACAATAAATTAAGCCTATTAGGCCTTGTTCTTATACAAGTCACTTGTTTTTACACACCTTGGTCAGAAATATACATTTTAAAACTTGAATTAATATTTAAATATGTCATATAAAATGTTTAAAATATGAACCAAACATTTTAATATGACATTCACAACATATAGGACCAAATTCTCTTTTAGGCCTTAAGGAGAGCTTTCAGTTAGGCCACTATTAGAGCACATTACACTTTATCTTTTTTAAATGCTTCAAAAATACACATATAGTATTAAAAAACCATATTAAAATAAAATAAACCTTATCAAACTTAAATTTAGGTCCAAAAAATATTTTAGGTCCAACCACCACTTGAATCCCTTTTGAAAACACTGTTCACAATAGGCTTGTGTAAACACATAAAAACTGTCTTGAAAAATTGAAGCATAAACAACATTTTTTCAAAAAAACATGGAAAAAAATCATATATAAAGAATATATATGACCTAATGGTAATAACCATATGATTTATAATTCACAAATTAGGGTTAAAGTACTCAAACCCTTCTCTGTTAGTAGCATACTCAGAACTACCAACTGGCCTCAAACAATAGTCAAGGAAAGCTTAAACTTATGTCACCTAAAAGAAAATAATAGATGTATTATAATTAATGAACATAATCTTAAAAAATACTCATAGAAAAATTAAATAAAAATATCATAAGAATTAATGATAACTATTGGTCTTGCAAACCATCTGTTGACCTTCTCTCTCTTAGACCTTACTCAACCAGACAAACCGTTTTGGATTTAATGTTTCAAAATATAACAATAATTCTAAATTATTATAAAAATAATGAATAGTTCATATATATCCCAAAAAAAATCACCATATTAATTATACACTTACATTCGTAATATAAGTCTTCAAACTCATCACTGTACCTTGTTCATTCAAAACCACCAATTTTTTTTAAGGACCAGTCATGGTGACTTTGAATTCCAACACTTGTGTAGACACAATAAAATAATATTGATTCATTAATATATTATTATATATTTATAACATCTAAAAACATAAAAACACTAAGGTCTAATGTCAAATGTTAGACATATATACCAATCTCTAGACCTCTCTCTTCATAGGTATATGAGAACCATATAAGTCAAATTTTGAACAACATTTTGTAAAATAAAATGATCTAAAAATATTATATCCAAAACAAAAATGTATTATAGGTCTTGAAAAATGTCTTCATGCACTTGGATTCATCCATAATCCATGATATCATATCCCTAATCAACTTCTCACTTTTGCCTAGGTTTCTCACTATTTGCACCATTTGGCCTTTCAACAATAGGTCAACTTATATGACTAGTTTAGCTCACATAAGGGATATAACCTGATCATAAACCACCATGAACATAACATACAAGTCTCAATATTTATACTCCATCTATTTATCAACTTTGACTTGGTCAAATCTGACTACTACAATATGTTTTTGAGAAACATGCTCTTTCTTGTAGGTTCTACTCACTCACCTAAGAAAAAAATCACACCTAAAGGTGCCTAATAGAGTTTAATAAAACCTAAAATAACTTAATTAGCCACTTTTAACCATTCTGATCACTTTAGAACAAGATCTTCAACATTGGGTCATTGTTAGAGTTCTTTGAGGGTTTAAACAATCTTCCATTCTTAATGATCATTCATAAAACTTAGCCCTTAATTATAAAAAAATAATTCTTGTAACTTTTAAATAGTACCCTTACCCATATACCATGAATAAATTATATCCTCATATAGATGTTTCATATGCCAACAAACACTGCAAACACCTTCTTGGGTAGACAATTCTTCATTCTATGCACTCTAGAGACCATATAACACATTTTAAAGCCTAAACCTTCAAACTTTGACCTTAAAATTGGTCAAAACATATGATAAAATCTATCACACCACTAAAAATTCTCAAATTCTCATTCTTCTCTTGAAATGTAAATCTCATACCTCATTTTGGCCATGCTCTCACCATCTTTCTTTCTACACTTGAGTCTTCACACCTTATTAGGTCTTGAAATAACATTTAAACCATTATCTAAGATATAAAAAATTAAGATACATATCATGAAACCTCTTAATATTCTCAAATAATGCTTTAGATCCTTCATTGGCCTTGAAAACACCTCATGACACCTTATTAGATCAGGTAGGGTCTATAACTAGTCTAGTTGCAAACTTGGGCTATAAATCCTACCCCTATAGGTTCACCTTGAGACTATTATATTTTTCCAATGATTCATATGCATCCTTTTCACCAATTTAACATTCTCAAACATTCTCACTAGGAATTTTCATACCATGACTAGTCTTAGGTTACTCAAGCAATTGACCTTCATGTCTCTTTTCGTGCTCTCAACACCTCATTGTCATGCTCAACTTCTCATTATTATGAAATATAACATATTAAAATTATAAAACACTATAATATATATTCTCACATGTATAATACCACCCATCTCACCAATCAATGAAGCCATGCCTTCACACAAGGTCTTTTTATGCCATTACTAGGTCATGACAAGACTCCTTAAGCTCTTAATGCTTAAAAACTAACCTTGAAACAATTATGAAGGTAACTATACATTAAGTACATGATAAAAAAATGATAATAAACCTATTAATATATTATTATGATTCACTTCATCAAGTTTTACTACACATACCTTCTCACAAGGTCTAAACAAGGCTTTACATGACACCTTGATGCCTTGACCTATTCCTTCCACATCATGAGCTTAACATAACATCAACCAAGAAAATATAAGACACTTGGACCTATACATTTATATCTCATGATAATAAATACATAATTTCAATTATCATAAGCTTGTCATAACATACACTACCAATTGGCCTTGCTCATCTAGACACCATGCTTATCTAGACATCATGCTCATCTAGACATCAATGACATCATATTGACATCAATAAAAACACTTTTATAACAAGTTTAATTTTTTAAATAATATGGTGATGAACCTAAGTTCATATATACTCTATCTATGCACTTGTTTGATCATGTTTGAGTGGCTTAAGTGATTTTGAGCTTCAATATTGAAAGGCAGATTTTTGGTGTACACAAGCCTAATAAACTGAGTACTAATGAGAGGTTTCAAGTAGTGATTTGTTGTAAAATGTCTTTTTAAGAATGTAATACATTAGTGAGGGTTTATTTGGTTTTTATTTGATATGTTCCTTCCATGTTTTGAGTTTTAAAGTGTTCCAAGGAAGGCAAAGTGTAACATGTCCTAAAATAGACCTAATGGAATTAGGTCGCCATGAGACCTAAAAGTGAAATGAGGTCTAATAGAGTTATGATAGACCAAAAGGGACTCAATATTAATTTGAATCATTTTTAATATATTTCCTAAGACCTATTCCATGTTTGATCTAAGAGGTTAAGGGTGAGTAGCTGACTAAGTTGCATATGAACAAGGAATGGTATATATACAAGGCAATTATAGGCCTATTTGGGTAAGAAGAGTGTATGAAAATGAAATAAAACATTTTTGAGTATAAGGAGGTATTTTATATTATAATAGGAGTGTAAAGGATCAATCATGAAAATATAATAATGTGTCTACATATGAATATCAAGGCCATATGACCTAATCTATTTTGAAGAGACCTAGTTAAATGAAGAAGCCTAAAAGGTAGTTTGAGAGGGATAAAAGAGTGAGAATAGATAAAGAAGATGAAAATCATCTGTTGTGTGATAATTTTTTTTTAAAGGTGATCAAAATTTATAGGTTGATGAGTTGGTGCTGAGTCATCTAGGGGGTTGGTGCTTCCTTGTAAGTTGGTATTTTTTAAAGCCTAGTTGAGTGGGTGCTTGACTAGTTGGGGTTGATGCTCAATGTGAAGTTAGTGTTTCAATAAAGATTATTTTTTATCTTATATAACTATAGTCCATTTTTAGATATTAGTGGGTTTTTTTCCCCTTGAGGGTTTCCCACATATGCAATGCATTATCTTGTTTCATGATCTTATATGGTTGCATATGCTTTGCTAGATGTTAATGTTTGTATAAATGGTTCATGTATGCTTAAGTGGAATTAACTAAATATTTTCAAGACACTTATTCACCCCCCATCTCAATTATTGTGATTCCATCAATTGGTATTAGAGCATGTACTTTGAATTAGGCCTAATATCCTAAAGGAGATCTTAGAAGTGGATGACTAGTCAATAATCTCAAGGTGGTTTCTCTACCAGTAAGGATATGTTCTTCAATGGGACTAATTATGATTTTTGGATAATCAAAATTAGGAAATATCTAATTTCAATGGGCCATGCCATATGTTAGTCAATTTTGGATGGATACACTCCACCTACTACACCACCGACTAATGCGACAGGCAAAAAGGAAAGTAATAACAATCCCAAGGCAATAAATGCCATTATATGTGGCCTATCAGAGATAGACTTTGTGAAGGTGATGTAATGTGAGTTAGCCATGATGATATGGGACAAGTTTAAGACTATCTATAAAAAAGACACCAAGGTGAATATGGATAAATTTGAGACTCAGAGAAGGTAGTTTGAAAGTTTGAGTATGAAGGAAGATGAGAGAATTGCATCCTACATGTTAAGGGTTGATGAAGTGGTCAATGCCATTAAAAGATTAGGAGAAAAAGTGAAAGAGTTAATAGTTGTTCAAAATATGTTGATATCACTAACTCCTAAGTTTAATTCTAAGGTGTTTGCATTAGAATATATTTAAGACCTAGACAAGTTAGAGATGGATGGTCTTCATGGCATCTTGACTATCTATGAGATGAGAAAAAATTAAGGAATACCTCCCAAGAAAGAAGCAACCTTCAAAGCTGAAAATAATTCAAAAGTTAAGAAGGTTAAGGATGAGGTTTATTTAGCTATTGATGATGATGAACTGATAGACATGTTTGCTAGGAAATTGAGGTTTGGATCTATTAAGTACAAGGGTAAGTTACCATTCCAATACTTTAACTATGGAAAGATTGGTCACTTTTCATCTAAGTGTCCTAACAAGGATAAGACTGAGCATAATGAATAACATGATGAACATAATGATGATAATAATGTCTATAATCTTGACAAAATCAAGAAATATTTTAGGAAGTATGAAGGCAAGAAAGGGTCATTCAAGAAAAAGAGAAGTTTCTATACCAAAGAAGATAATAGCTCATCTGATGTAAGTGACACAAGTGCATCTGATAGTGATGATGATAGTAATGAGCATGAAAATAATGAGACATTATTCATAACTATAGAAATAGATAATGAGAGTTTCTCAAAAGGGAAAGACCTTATGGATGATGAAGAATCAGATGAAGAAGAGGCTAAAGTGAACTTTAAGGTAGATTGGTGAGTGCTTTAGAGGAGTTAAAGCTATAAAGAAGGAAGAATCATAAATTGAAGTAATTAGTTAAGGACTATGAAGAGAAGATTGGTTTGTTTGAGGAGAAACTAACACATCCAAGGAGTGTGATGAGATCATCAATCATATTGAAGCATAGATAGAGATAATCACTGCTAGCTTAAAAGCTAAAGAGGAAGAATACACCATGTATGGAAATAAAATGGAATCCTTAAAAGCTGAGTTGGATAAAACATCTAGCAAGTTAAAGAACTCTATGAAGCTTGAAAAGAATACTAATGCTCTAGATAACATCTTGAGTACTCAGAAGTCTGCAAGTGATAAGATAGGTCTTGGTTCAAACAAGACCAAAAGGAGGTAGCTCAAGTCAAGGAGAAGGATAATGAAGATAATAAGGTCAAAATGAAAAGACCAATATGACAACCTAATGCTATGAGGTATGCTAATTCATTCAATGGTTACTATTTTGCATGCATTAAATTTGGTCACAGAGTAAGACAGTGTAGACGACCCTCTAAAAATGTATATGCATGGGATTATGAAAGGAATAATTAGTTAAGAGGTATGTATTAGGTTGTTTGATATAGTTTTCATAATGTGGGACACATTTCAAGATTCTATCATAATCTATTTTTCATGCAATCAGTTTGGTCATAGAGTAAGAGAGTGTGGAAGATCCTCTAAAAATAAATATTCATGGGATTATGAAAGGAATCATCAATCAAGAGGTATGAATGAGGTTGTTTTCTATAGTTGTCATAATGTGAGACACATTGAAATATTATGTCTAATAGAGTGAGAAGGCCATCAAGTCAAAACAAGAGGTTTGAGGCCCATAGAGTGAAAAAGAGAAGGAAAATGAATGTGTGGAAACCAAAGATAGTAAAGGTGAGTCATGATCAGTCTACAAGCCTAAGTGGACTCTTTTCTATGGTAAATCATACTTTAAATGTGAAATCAAGTCAATAATGTCTAATATCAGATCATATTTTTAATCAAATAGTTGATGAAGAGGTCAAGCCTAAGGTACCAATCAAGCCGAAAAGGATCCTGAAAGATATTTAGTCTTGTGAGAGCATGGAGATTTGGGAATCTCCCAAGCTTGTGTTGTTTTAGTGCCCTATGAAAGGGGTGACTCTATTAGGCTTCATGAAGACACTCTTCATTTAGTAGAATCACGGTGGATGATTGGTTTGAGGGTAAGCTATTTAGGTTGTTCATAATCTCCAAGTGTAGTTGTTGACAAGCGTAGAAGAGTTTCTAAGAGTAGTTGTTAGAGTGAAAATGAGTGGTTTTAGAAATTGTAGTATGTATGACCCTTTATAATTAATTCCAAAGGGAGAGAAAGTTTTAAAAAGGTAGATTGACCAAATTAGGGGAGATGAGAGTGATAAAATGTAGTATGTTTACCATCAATGACAAAGGGGGAGTTTGTTAAGAATTATTATCATCGATGTCAAGATACATATGGCGAAGATTCATAATGAGTGGTATTTGACGTATGATCTTGTGTGTTTTATGTGACAAGGAATCCATGTGACAAGAGAGAATTTGAAGGTAATAGATAATTTTAAGGTAACTAATGTCTCTTTTATTAGTTGGTGTCAAGGTTCAGGTCAGCTTAAAGTTGTCAGTGTTATCACAAAAATCTATGATGGTCAAGTGAGCATTAAAGCATGGTTATGAGGCTCTAGGTCTATATGAGGTCATGATAGAATGTTTATTATAAAGAGATTATTTTAGTGTTTTTTGAAGATTGTTATTTTTTGATATCATTGAGGTAAGCATGATTGAGTACTAGTTCTTGAGTACAAAGTGTCTTGAGAAACCTAGTCTAGACCCTGTGAGAAGGTGTCCATAGTGAATTTTCGTGAAGTAAGTAATAAAAATATTGTGATGGGTTTTTTTTCATTGTGTGATCATGTAATTAAAGTTTAGATACTTTCATAAGTGTTTCAAGGTTAGTTTTCAAGTTTCAAGTGCTTAATAGGCTTATTCATGGCACTAGTCATGGCATGTAAAGACCTTGTGAGAAAGTATGATGACTTGATAATATGGATGCATATAGGCATGATAGGTTAGATGAGTTTCCTTGATAATGAATGTGAGGAATTATATCACTCATAATAGTTTCAAGGTGAGCCTATAGGGGTAGGACCTTCACACCAAGTCTACACCTAAACCACTTCTAGACTCTGCCTAGTGTAATGAGGTATCATTATATGTTATCAAGGCATGTGAAGCATATATGGTAGTGATAAAGAATGAGAGAGATTGTTTTATTATGTAAGTGAGGTGAAGAGTGCATGGAAAGAGGCATGAAGGTCAGTTTTAAGACCTAATGTGGTTTGTCATGTCCCCCTTTTTAGGTGACATGTTCTGAGTTCATGGTTAGCCTATTATGCGACCTTCGTAGGCTAATAGGATGGATAGAGGGTCATAATGGAGCTTGACTCGACTTTGATTCACAAGATTTCTACATTTGATTTTCATTCAGGGTATTTCAGACACATTTGGCCTGAGCTCCTACTTTTTAGGGATATTTGATATGCAGCGGGGCGCCTTTATTGTGGTATGGTTATGTGCGGAATCACTCCCTGATTCACTAGCTTCGATCGGTTCGTCGATTTGACATGTATTGAGGGAGATATTAATATTTGATTGATTTAAATCAAATATTAATTATTTAGCCTAATTTTAATTAGAAACCCTAATTCTAATTTAAGAAAAACCCTAATTAGGGCAAGCACATCTTTTGAGGGTATAAGGGTTTCTCATGGAGGCCATTGTTGGTATGCTATTGATTATTGATATTGATTTTGGAGAATTTCTTCTGTGAAGACTGAGCCTAGGGTTCAAGGATTCCATTTGCATTGGAGAACGTTCCCTCTTCAGTGTGTGCAATTAAGAGGCTGTGGAATATCAGCTGATCTATTGCCAAAGTGTGAGATAACTTCATCCAGAAGTTATCACAGCATTTCAGGTTTGAGAGATAACTTCATACAGAAGTTATTACAGCTATTCCAGGTATTTCTTTATTTAGTTTTGATTCAATAAATTATACAGCTAGAGATCTTCTGTGCTAGAAAAGTATATTTCGGATTAGGGGTTGAAAATAGGGAAGTTGTGCGTAATTAGCGACCGTACAAGGTCCGTACAGGCCCGTACAGATCAGCTCAGGAATCGACCTCGGCAGACAGAGGGTTTCAGTGACCGACATCGGTCGACTGAAGACCGACGTCGGCAGAAAGCCGACCGACAGATACCAACGTCGGTGATATATCGACCGACGACGACGACTGTGTGTCGACACAGAAGGGCCGAGACTTTCCAGAATTCAATTTGCACTTCCAGATTTGCAAAGCCAGGGTTTTCAAGACTGTATTTCATATTTATATGCATATTAGAGGACTGCAATTGTAATAATTTAGAAGGACAAGTGACACAATCTGTAATTTGTTATTAAGAGACTATATTATTGTGATCTTTCTGAATTTATTCAACAGCGATTATATCTAGGTTCAGATTTTTTTGTGTTGCTATATTTCCTGTTTGAAGGGGACATTACAGTGGTATCAGAGCTTTGGTCTTTGGTATCATAGTTTTGTGTCTTTCATATATCTCTATTGACAGGGGATATTACAGTGGTATCAGAGCTAAATCCTGCCAGCCTGAGGGTCTATAGATCTTATGCAGCCACAAGAGTTGGGACCACACAGGTATAACACACGCAGCCGAGCCTTGCTTGAAGGTATCCAGTTGTTAGATCAGAGACCGATCATCATGAGTGACAGACGTGAGGGCAGCCCACCCAGGGGCCACAGGTATGATGTTGATCAGGCCACCAGAGAGTTTCAGTGTGCTATGATGATAAGCCAACAGCAGATGACTCAGACACTACAGGGACTTATGACCATGATAGAGAGAATGAATGCACCTGATGGACAGAACAGGGACCAAAGAGATGATAGGAGTGCTACGGTTAATCAGAGACCACAACAGACTCACTCCAGGATAGCGGATAGACCTACACGCCCTTCATTTATTCAAGAAGAACCAGAGGTACCAGCAGATGAGGAGGCAGGGAATTTTCCATTTGCAGATGTTTACATGGCTGCAAATGATGAGTGGGACTTATTACCTCCTCATATCCAGGAGAGAAAAACCTTTGATCGTTTTGTCAATTTGAGGAGAGAGCACTATAGATTGGCTAGACAGGACAGGAGACCTAGAGTCCAATTCAGTGAGCTACAGAAGGCTACTGGTAAGCTTTCTTTGACTACTTTTGACGGCAGCGGTAAGATGACAGCTCAAGCTTGGGTTCATAAGCTTGACACCTTTTTGGCGTTGAGACCAATGTCAGAGATAGATGCCATCAAATACGCCACTTTGCACTTAGATGGAGTAGCACATGATTGGTGGTACCATGGTATGGTAACACTTCAGCATAATCAAGTGACAGAGTACCAGGACTTTGTGGATAGATTGGTTGAGCGGTTTGACAGGAGAGATCCCGAGGTTTACTTCTGAGATCTGGCATAGTTGAGACAAACAGGTAGCTTGGAGTCCTTCATTGGTGAGTTTCAGAGATTAGCAGTCATGGTACCCAATATTTCAGAGCGTAGATTGGTAGTTCTCTTCATAGAGGGATTGACAGAGCCATTGAGGGGTTGGATCAAAGCCTTTGATCCTCCTTCATTACAGGTAGCTATGAGGAAGGCACGTGATATGGAGATGGCAGCCCCATCCAATAAATTTAACACCAAAGGTACTTCTTCTTCTAGAGACCATAAGCACTCCCACGGGGATACGGAGAGACCGGATTTTAACATAGATAAATCCGGAGTTAAAAATGATTCAAAGGCCAATCCAGCAGCACCACCTTTGGATCGTGAGGCGCTTAATGATCTACGCAGGAAGAAGCTTTGCTTCTACTGCAAGGGACCATATGATATCCATCACGATTGTCCTTTGAGGCCTAAGGGCAAGGCGAATCGTATGATGTGGATATATTATGAGGAGTCAGATTCTGAGGATTCCGAACAGCATAACAGTGCTGAGGGGGTAGAGGCAGAGGCTTCAGGGCCTAATGTAGAGGCAGAGTTAGAGCTTCACCTACAGGAGGCCCGCATATCCAGCATACAGTCAGATGAGTCATTCAGACTCTGTGGAGTTTTGGCAGGGCAGAAGGTTATCACCCTTCTTGATACAGGAGCCACTCACAATTTCATAGATGCTAGGTTTGTGGAGAAGCGTGGACTCACTACAGAAGGTTTTGAGGGCATCAAAGTTAAGGTAGCTGATGGTCACACTCTTAAGTGTGAGCGTATGATTAGAGACCTCCCATTGCGCTTGAACAACTATGAGTTCAATGCTGATTATTATGTGGTAAACATGGGGGATATAGACTTAGTCTTGGGTATGAAGTGGCTTCATTCATTTGAGGAAGTTACTCTTCGTCTCAAGGACATGGAGGTTCTCTTTAATGTTGATGGGACGACACATATTCTTAAGGCAATACGGGGCAGCAGCTTCAGATATATGTTTTTTCATCGGATGGAGGTACCTATACCTCATAACATGATAGAGGGTGATGCCAAGAGCACATTGGCACCAGTACAGGAGAGGTACGAAGACGAGCTTGGTCTTGAGGTGAGCTCAGTTCAGGAGTTGTCACATGTGGTGAGGACTCAACTTTCTGTTACAGCCGGATCACAGGTTGATGATGATATTACTATTTCTAGTCTTCACTATCCAGTTTCATATATTATTCAGGTAAGGAGTTTGCTTGCTGATTTTCATTTATGGATTGGATGTTGGAGTGCTTATCTTAGTACTAGAGATGATGTGACACCATTACATGAGAGTTGGGATGGACATGGCATGGGGGTCGTGTTAATTGACAGTGGTGGAGGTCAAAATTATATTTGGGATCCAGGTGGATTGATTGATTTGTCATACAGTGATTGCTTGAGGGCAAGCAATTTCAGGAGGGGCGGATTGTCATGTCCCCCTTTTTAGGTGACATGTTCTGAGTTCATGGTTAGCCTATTATGCGACCTTCGTAGGCTAATAGGATGGATAGAGGGTCATAATGGAGCTTGACTCGACTTTGATTCACAAGATTTCTACATTTGATTTTCATTCAGGGTATTTCAGACACATTTGGCCTGAGCTCCTACTTTTTAGGGATATTTGATATGCAGCGGGGCGCCTTTATTGTGGTATGGTTATGTGCGGAATCACTCCCTGATTCACTAGCTTCGATCGGTTCGTCGATTTGACATGTATTGAGGGAGATATTAATATTTGATTGATTTAAATCAAATATTAATTATTTAGACTAATTTTAATTAGAAACCCTAATTCTAATTTAAGAAAAACCCTAATTAGGGCAAGCACATCTTTTGAGGGTATAAGGGTTTCTCATGGAGGCCATTGTTGGTATGCTATTGATTATTGATATTGATTTTGGAGAATTTCTTCTGTGAAGACTGAGCCTAGGGTTCAAGGATTCCATTTGCATTGGAGAACGTTCCCTCTTCAGTGTGTGCAATTAAGAGGCTGTGGAATATCAGCTGATCTATTGCCAAAGTGTGAGATAACTTCATCCAGAAGTTATCACAGCATTTCAGGTTTGAGAGATAACTTCATACAGAAGTTATTACAGCTATTCCAGGTATTTCTTTATTTAGTTTTGATTCAATAAATTATACAGCTAGAGATCTTCTGTGCTAGAAAAGTATATTTCAGATTAGGGGTTGAAAACAGGGAAGTTGTGCGTAATTAGCGGCCGTACAAGGTTCGTACAGGCCCGTACAGATCAGCTCAGGAACCGACCTCGGCAGACAGAGGGTTTCAGTGACCGACATCGGTCGACTGAAGACCGACGTCGGCAGAAAGCCGACTGACAGATACCGACGTCGGCGATATATCGACCGACGACGGCGACTGTGTGTCGACACAGAAGGGCCGAGACTTTCCAGAATTCAATTTGCACTTCCAGATTTGCAAAGCCAGGGTTTTCAAGACTGTATTTCATATTTATATGCATATTAGAGGACTGCAATTGTAATAATTTAGAAGGACAAGTGACACAATCTGTAATTTGTTATTAAGAGACTATATTATTGTGATCTTTCTGAATTTATTCAACAGCGATTATATCTAGGTTCAGATTTTTTTGTGTTGCTATATTTCCTGTTTGAAGGGGACATTACAGTGGTATCAGAGCTTTGGTCTTTGGTATCATAGTTTTGTGTCTTTCATATATCTCTATTGACAGGGGATATTACAACACCTAAACCACTTCTAGACTCTGCCTAGTGTAATGAGGTATCATTATATGTTATCAAGGCATGTGAAGCATATATGGTAGTGATAAAGAATGAGAGAGATTGTTTTATTATGTAAGTGAGGTGAAGAGTGCATGGAAAGAGGCATGAAGGTCAGTTTTAAGACCTAATGTGGTTTGTAGGTTAAGGTCTAGAGAGCAAAGAGAGAAAATGTGGCCTAATGAGGGGTCATGATCAGATTTCAGAGTGTTTGAGATTATGTAACCATTTTCAAAGGTGAGGTATGTTTTTTAAATTATTTTCATGTAGTTTAAGATCATAGTATAAAGGAAAAGGCATGAAAATTTATTTGAAGGTCTCTTGAGTGCTCATAATGAAGGGTTCTCAACTTGAGAAGGATTTTATTATGCTCATTAACTTATCAAACCTTTGCATGAGAACCTGATAAATTCATGGTAGATGGGTAAGGGTCCTATATCAAAATTATAGGTATTATTTTTTGGATTGAGGGGCTATGCTTTATGAATGATCATTAAGAGTGGAAACTAGTTTAAACCCTCTTAGAAGACTAATAAGGACCCGATGTTGAATATGTTGATAAAAAGTGACAAGAATGGATTTTTATGCTCAATTAATATATTTTATCTCATATTGGACTCTCCCAGGTACCTCCAGGTGGTATTGGCTAGAGACAAGAGAGAGAAAATGTTGAGTCACAAGCTTATTCCTTAAGAAATTATTGTAGATGCCAAAAAATTTATTAAACATAGTAATAAAAGAGATGAAGGAATAAGGTAGAGACTCATTTTTCATGTACATGAATGTTTTTGGATAGGTTCTAGTCATCAAGTGTGCTAAATTGGTCATCCAAGTTAGCTAGTCACTAATAGGCACAATGGTGCAAATAGTGAGAAACCCAATCAATAGTGAGAAGATGAATATGAATGTGTTATCATGATATAATGATGAACCAAGTGAATGGAGTTGTTTTTTGGGACTGATATATCCTATTCATGCTTTTTATAAATCTTTTAAGTTTGAAAATGATGATACCAAAATGGCTTTTCTGGCTCAGTGAGGATTGTGTGTAGTGAGGTCAACAAATTAGTCTTTAATACTAATAGTTATCAATAGACCTTATGATGATTATATTTTAATATGGTATATATGTGGAATAGGATAATATAATTTCATAATAATTCTTTGAAAGTGGTTATACATGTGTTGAATTTCAATGTCACCATGATAGTGCTTTAAGGTAAACTAGTAGTTATGGGTAAGCAAGTTGAAATGATGAGTTTGAGGCTCTATGCCCCTATTTGAAATATATAATGAATATTTTATTGTTTTTTATGACTTTAAAGTACTATTAATTATTTTTTAAATCTTTAAATTTAGTGTAAGAGGTTGAAAAGTTGAAGTCAAAATGGCTTGTCTGGTTCATGCAAGACTTTGTGAGATAAGGTTAGAAGATTGGTCTACAAGACAAATATTTGATATTAGAGATTATGTTTTTTATGATTTATGATGTTTTAAAGATGATATATAATATTTTTAATGTATTAATGAACATTTAATGTGTAATTTTAGGTGTTTTATGTTAAGTAGTTTCATGAATAACTTTTGACAATCTTGGCAGTTCTAAGTGAGCATATTGAAGCGATGAGTTTAAGATTTTTTGACCAGATTTGAAGTGTTTAAAGAATATGGTGATGACCCTGAGGTAATATGTACTATATATATGATTTTTTTTTTAATTTTTTGGTGGATTAAGTGATTTTGAGCTTCAGTATTGAAAGATAGATTTTTGGTGTTTACAGGCTTAATAGACTGAGTACTAATGAGAGGTTTCAAGAAGTGATTTGTTATAAAATTTATTATTGAAAATATAAGACATTAGTGAGGGTATATTTGGTTTTTATGTGATATTTTATTTCCATTTAGTGAGTTTTAAAGTGTTTCAAGGAAGGCAAAGTGTAACATGTCATAAAGTAGACCTAATGGAATTAGGTCTCCTTGAGACCTAAAAGTGAAATGAGGTCTAATAGAGTTATGATAGACCAAAAGGGAATAAATATTAATTTTAATAATTTATATGAGATTTAATAAGACCTATTAAATTTATTAACTAAGAGGTTAAGGGTGATTAGCTTATTAAGTGGCATATGAACAATGAATGGTATATATACAAGGCAATTTTTGGCCTATTTGGGTAAGAGGAGTGTATGCGAATGAAATAACACATTATTGAGAATAATTAGGTTTTATAGATCATAAAATTAGTGTAAAGGATTATAAATGAAAATATAATAGTGTGTCTGCATATGAATATCAAGGTCATATGACCTAATCTATCTTGAAGAGACCTAGTTGAGCGAAGAAGCCTAGAATGCAGTTTGAGAGGGATAGAAGAGTGAGAATAGATAAAGAAGGTGATGATAATATGTTGAGTGATTAATTTTTTTTTTAAGGTGATAATTTTTTTTATTTTTATGAGTTGGTGCTAATTCATCTAGGGGTTTGGTACCTCCTTGCAAGTTGGTGCTTGTTAAAACCTAGTTGAGTGGGTGCTTGACTAGTTGGGGTTGATGCTCTATGTGAAGTTGGTATTTAAATAAAGATTCATTTTTTTATTATATTAATTTATTCAATTTTTATATATTATTGTGTTTTATTCCCCTCAAGGGTTTCCCACATATGCAATGTATTATCTTGTTTCATGATCTTATATGGTTGCATATGTTGTGCTAGATGTTAATTTTGTATGAATGATTCATGTATGCTTAAGTGGAATTAAATTAATTTTTTTAAGACACTAATTCACCACTAAACCCTATTAGTGATTTTTATTCCATCATTTTTCCTCTCTATCCTTGTATTTTTTGGCATTCTCCTTTACTTAAAAATATTCTCATACATAGAGATCTCACTCAAAAACATATTTTATCACAGGTTAGAGAAACCCTAACTCTTCACACTAAGATAATACTTATATATAATATCAAATGAAGATAAAAATATAATTTATAAACA
The DNA here is from genome assembly GCA_037957365.1 of Torreya grandis. Classification (NCBI taxonomy): domain Eukaryota; kingdom Viridiplantae; phylum Streptophyta; class Pinopsida; order Cupressales; family Taxaceae; genus Torreya; species Torreya grandis. Next base: position 199,670 of record JARHVA010002680.1, read on the forward strand.
AAAATTAGATAATTAATACTAACAAAATTGTTAAGCTAACACAATAAGAAAAATGACATATATGTAAGATTACATAGTATAGATGGTATCACCTAAGAAAACCCTTTCACATAAATAATAAATCATAATAACTTCTTTATTATATTAAATCAACCATTTAAATACAAAATTTACTTTTAGGTTCTATTTTTTCCTACTGTATGTGCAAGTATATGTAAGCACATCAATAGGCAACTATCAAAGTAGTATTACAATACCATGGGTACCAAAACCATGGATGATATAAAATATGGGATAAAACCACCCATTTACATTCCAATATGGTATTAACACATGGAAAATATAAAACACATTCCAAACATAGACAATGCACACCTTCTAGGTTGGTGATCAATTCTAGATACACCTACAAAATGAAATACTGACACGACTTTACCAAAAGCTTTATCCACTTTGGTATGAGACCTATACCATAACCAACCAAGTAGGAGATAATTATTTCAATATTAGTATAAATTCTTATCTTAGATTGTATCTAGTCTTCAACAAGAACTCCTTCAACATTACTTTCCACCTCTATTAGATACTTCAGATATTTTAAAGAATCTTCAACAAAAAAAATATCAATCTACATTGCATCATCTGAGTAAAATCAAATTAATCAATGATTTTCGAGTCAAATATACACATTAATAAGAGATCAATCTCTTCCATATCTTCAAATTAGGTCAAGTATATTCCCAAGGAAAATGGATTACAAAAGTGTAGGTTGCCACTTTATTTCCACACCTTTTACAATAATTACATGCAATTGGGACCATTGCTATTTAATGAGGAGAAACTAATCTAGGAGGATCTCAACCACTATATTTTACTAAAATTTACCATTGTATCATAACTAGATATGTGTTAATGTTATAAACATTGATAGTGGGTTCCACACCTGAGTGCCACTCCAAAAGATCAAAATCCACTTCTGTATTACCACATAATTACTATTTTTAAGACAACTGCACAGAAGAATAAATGAATAAATAATATCAACAAAATTTAGTGAAAGGTAAAATATCATCATTAATTTCATTTACAACCTTCCAAGCTTATATAAGCTTTTCACTAGAGTTATGCAGGACCCAACTAATTTATGGGTGCAATCCCTTGAAATAAATACCTATATTTTACTAAAAAAATTATTATTTACTGACAATAATAACACTAAAACCCTATATTACTAACAATTAATTAATGTTAGTACTAATATATTTCCTAATGGGGTGTCTCTCATGACATACATGTCTCGTAAAAACTAGTATATCAAACCAAAATTATTTTAGATCAAATGATCCAACAAACTCCCTTTGATCTAAAGGGGTATAGAAGATTATTTGAAGCATATGATTATGAATTCATAAAAATTCTCTACCTCACTTGTAATTAGCACATTATACATTATGGCACTGACCAATTGATGTCGCTTCACAAAAAACACCACTACCTATGAATTTTGGCATGAATGATGAACTTCCTAATGGGTTGGCTCATCCCCTTTGACCATTATATAGAGTATTACAATAAAACATGATCAAGGCCTACTCAACTACATCGATCCACATAAGCTCTCATATAGAAACCCATCTAGTGATTATCACATATTGTGTAAAGCACATCTCCCTAATGCCCAATAATGCTAATGAACCTTTTTTCAACACTAATATTTTTAGTAACTCACATTCAAACTTTTATAATCATTAAGGACTAATTAAAGGCCATGTAGTCTCTTTCCCCCATCAAGAAAGAGGTGAGAAGTCCATGCAACTAAAAATCCAATCAAATAACTCTATCTGCTCCTTATCAAGTATATCAAAGCCAAAAAATTTACTATAGCATTAACTTATCTTGGAGTTAGAAGTGCACTCAATATGGGTGTGGTAATGTCTCTAACAACCTATCAAATCCCTAGGGACATGTAAACCTTGAATTACAACTGCATCATTTCTAACAACGTGAGTGACAAAAAATAGTGTTACATCCATGGTTGTGAAACACAATTTCAATAGTTTAAAAAAGTAGGGTTTTAGATTCCACCAAAAAATACACTAATTGTAGGTTACAATAACTTGTTTCTTTATTTAATAAATTTTAGATCTCAAATTAAACAAATAACCACTATGTAATGTCTGAAATGTTTCAAAATCTAGGAAATGATTGGTTACATGACTATATCTGGACGAAAAAATTAATGAGGCAAAAAATAGTTGTAAAACATAGGCTGAATGTGAAATGATGTGATTAAAAATTAAAAGTTTTGGGTTTTGAACCCTTGAATTCTCAATGCTCTCAAAGTTTTATAAAATAATTAGTTACCACTTCCATTATGCATTCATTTAAATTTTTGAGTAAAGGACTTTGTTTTCTTTTACAATAAAGTTATGTTCATTACATGAAAAGGTGTGTGACTTGAACATATAACCTATTCTTTCAAAAAACATTCTTGTAACCAACTCCTCTTTGCATGCTTTTAGAACTCAAAATAAAAAACTTATCTTACTTTAGTTTGACTGATATAACCAATGAACATCCAAATTTAGTAATGTAGTTGTGAAAATATACAGTAATAAATAATTGAAAACAAAAATAATTTTTTTTTTACTTCATTAAAAGGCAAATCAAATTTGATCTAGGACCCATTTAAATGCATAATGAACTAAAAAATTAAAGTTTTAAAACACAACAAAATAAACTCTATGCCATTCATTTCACCTACATGCCTTTATGTCATACTGGAGCCATACTACACCTTTAAAACTGATTTTTAAAGGGTTTTCACTAATTTTGTTGCTCAAGAATCCATACAACAATAAATAAGAGATCAAAATGCCATATAAATTCAAATATTCTATTTTAAACATAAAAAATCCATATAATTACTTATGTGGAATTTGTGGGTCACAGAACAACAAATAAAATGATATATATTTTTATTCTAGATGACCTCAGGCTATAAAATATAGTTTTTAGCTTATAGGCCATACAAAATGACTTTGAACAACCGTACAAATTGATTTTTGAAGCTTTCAGGGCATACACTATAAATAAATAAATAAATAAAAGCTTAAAATAAATTTACCAAAGCTTCTTCACTAAAATTCTTCAAGCAAAATTTCTTCTTCTCATGGGTCCTCCATTTTTGCTTCCTCAGGCCATTAACCAAGCTTTGATACCAATGTTGGGACAAACACACACAAAAATAAATGGAGGAATAATGTTTAAAGTTTTTATTCAAATTTAAATTATCATTGATAATTTTATTCACAACCTCCCAAGCTTATATAATCTTTTCATAGGAATGACACAAGCTCCAACTATCTTATGGGTGAAACCCTATTAAAAAACTACCTATTATATTTTACTAGCAACTTTATTATTTACTAACAATATCAACACTAACACCCTATCTTAATAACATAGTAAGTAATGATAGTAATAAGATATTTTTTAAGTGGGTGTCTCTAAAAATACACATGCCCCATACAAACTGGTATAATAAACAAAAATTACTTTGGATCAAATGACCCAACACCTATAGTGTCAATACCATGGACCACAACTTGTTAGTAATGGTAGTTAATGATGTCACAATATTCATCAGTTATGAATTGGTTGTTAACAACTCTTGTAATAGTTCAAATAATACTTCCTCTTCCTCCATCGTATATTAATGTAGACTTTCATTATTTGTAGTTAGTTATGTAGACAATAATTAATTGGAGAATATATACACCACACACTTGATATCTCATATATTGTAAAAAAATATAGCATAATAAAAAATTAATATTAAAGTTATACATTGGTTGTCTTCATCTTCTTGTATTTCCTTTTTATTTAATACAATGTAATTTCATATTCTTTGTCATTCATAATTCACTTTTGCTCTTAACCCTGTTAAATTTGTTTAAGTTGCGTGTCCACAGGGTCTCCTCTTAGGCCCTAGATTATCACATCTTATCATTAGTCATGTACCTACTATGGATACATCTATAATTTAGGGTAATAAAATAAATAAATCATAAAATATTATGCCACAATGTCATCCAAAGTTTTTCAAAAATAAGACATTATATTTAAAAAACCATTAGATATGCATTTAATTAAGTTATCACCTATTTGACATCTTGATTTATGACACGTGCCAAGATCTTACAAATAAAATGCCTTTTTTGGATACCATAGAGTTAAAGGATATGTGAAAAAAATATTTTTTTCTTTACAAAACAGAATCCAAGACCTTATTAATCATGATACAATTAAGCTTGATTATTCCACTATTGAGTATTATCATTACTGTCAATGATACATATTGCATAAGGTTGATGTCATTGAAAGAGTGTGCTTAATTGGTAGTGTGTTGATGTGATAAAGGGTATTTATGGAGTGTTTCAACTGAAGGATGTTGTCCTAAAATAAAATTTGAAGGAAACTAATGCCTTATGGTTGCATGAAGGTACATGTCTTTGAGTAGCCTAAGCCTAGTCATGGCATGAAGAGACCTTGTAAGAAGGTATAATCATGGTGGCTTAGTGATATAAGTATACACAAGCATGAGTGGTTATATGAAGTTTCTTAAGCATGCATGTAAGGCATTGGTGTTATAGGTATAAACCACTAGGGGGGTGAATCAATGGTGGAAAACAATCCAATTAAATTTCTAAACCCTTCAAATACTTAGCATTCAATACAACCATTCATGAAGCATTCAAGATGTTTATAGAAATGAATAATGGATAATGCAAGATCACACACACAACACAAGATCTATGTGGGAAACCATATTGGGGAATAAAACCCACTCTCAATCTTGTAAAAATAAGGACTACTTATCCTATAAGAAGTATGCAAACATGAGACTTTAGTAAAACACCTATTCCACAAGGAGCACCTGCCCCTAGGATGGTCAAGTCCTTCTAACCAAAATTTAGTGAAACACCTATTACATAAGGAGCACCTACCCCTAGGATGGTTTATTCCTTCTGAACAAAATTTATTGAAACACCTATTCTATAAGGAGCACTTACCCCTATGATGGTCAAGTCCTTCTGACTAGAATTTAGTGAAACTCCTATTCCATAAGGAGTACCTACCCCTAGGATGGTTAAGTCATTATAACCAGTATTTAGTGAAACACCTATTCCATAAGGATCACTTTCCCCTAGGATGGTCAATTCCTTCTAACCTAGATGTTGATAACCCTCCCAAAACCTATAAAATGAACTTCTCCTGAACATTGATTACATACCAATTTGATGGAGATATAATATATATCAACTCCCTTCACTTCTTCACACAGCCACAAATATCCAAAACCACCTTTTGGATCACTCTACACTTCTAATAAAAAACTCTATCATAACCTCAATGACATAACCAAATGGTCATACACAGTCCACACTCTGATCTGCCTCTCAAATCAACCACCAAGCTTACACAGACATCATCTATCCTTTGCTCACACTCAAGGCATCCAAAACATCCTTTTGGATCACTTTAGATCTATTCACTCATCCTTAATATTAAAACTAATAATATCACTATATTTTACATTATAAATATAACCTATAGGTCATACACATAGTCATCAACCTGCTCTGCTCTACAATCCATCCACTGGGCACACCCCTTTCTTCTTTCCTTCACTCTTCAACTCTCACATTCACCTCTTCTCTCTAGTCTATAAATCATCACCTTTAATATAATATTTTATATATCCATCATGATTATCATGTTCACAATATTCCTTATTGGCCACAACACATGTCTTCACTCTTAAAGCATCTACATGGGTCACCTTTAAGCAATACCCTCTTTCAAATAGGCTTAAGTGTCCTTTTAGATCCTATAGAGACCCATTCACCTCTTTGACACTTTTTCAAGAAAAATTAGAACACAAAAACACTTTAAAAATACATAGACCCATTTCACATGATCTATAGGTTCACCTTAAGTGACATCATCCATCACAACACTGTTTTGCTACAACACAATTAGCCTAAACATCATTTTGTACATAGTCAACTTCTAATCCTTTGATCATATAGAATATAGATTGGTCAAACCTCCATAATCAACATAGATGTTCTTCATGAAGTATAAAATACACTCCAATACTTATTTCACCTTAAAACATCAAAATAACATCAAGAACAACTCAATTACCATTCTCAAGTTACTTGCAGAGCATGAACACATACACAACCAACTAAGGAGCTTAATAAATTTGACTATACAAATATTAAAACCTTAAAATAAATATTTCTAGATGTTTCTTTAAGTCCTCTATAACTTTTCCTTTTACACTATGATCAATTTTGTATATATCAAAGGCATAGCACAAAAACTGTAGACTGGTTCTCCCTCACAAATTTGAATATTCAAATTCCAATGGTCACTGAGCAACTGCTAAACATATAACACTTTATCAAGATCTCATTCCCTCTCATTGATTTAATGAATACACTAATTGTTCTCCATATAAATGATTTTGGTCTTTACCTTTGCTACTATTAAACATTGAGCACTTGTCAACATCTTGCTGCTTCTTGATAATTTAGAATAAACGTGCTTCATCAATATTTATAGATTAACTAGGTCTTTATATTTAAATGCTCACCATTGATCTAAGATTCAAGCTCTCATTATTTTTCCACTTGGAATCCCTTAATGACTTATACACATTTGACTCATTGATTTTAACATGCACCATTGATCTTTTGACTGCATAATCATATACTTGCCATTGATATTCTGTCCAAGCTCTGTGAATGTGACACCTATCACTATCATGTTCATTCTTTGACATATTTAATTTTATGTGCACTATTGGATAAATATTTTAAATTTAATTCACACCATTAGATATACTGACTAGATGACCTTAAACTTTAATGTGGTTTAACTTGATGGTCTCTAGCCCATCACAGTTTGCAATTGCAACTTTGAAGATTTATATCTTGAACTAGAAAGCACTTCAAGACTCCAAATATTTAGGGTATCTTCTTGGAACTATAGAAAACATCTCCATGAAAACCTTTGACCTCAGTTGGATTTTTGAGTACCTATATTAAATTCACAAACTTATTGGTTCATTCATATCTACATGATGTGTAGTGATGGTCTGGCTAAGTATAGAAACTTAGTGAAATTCTGTCTAAGAGGCCAACTTTGCACCTACATATATTTAGATATACACAACCTCATGAACTTAAACATGGATCATAGCAAATTGGGACTAATTTTGTCACACCCATCTAATCAACTCCACTTGGCTCATCTATACGTGGTAATGGTGATGTTATCAAACTACCTACTGAATTTTTTTTCACATAACTAATTATGCCAAGATAAACATAATGAAGAATCAGATGAATACCATGCACTTCCAAAATCTTTAAAATCATACTTGACCTCTGATAGGACCCCTAAAACATGATATATACTTCATACCCATCCATAGTCATGTCAAAACTGAAGATCAACCAAGCCTACTTCAAGCATACTAGGACAAACACACTACACACTTTGTCATTAACACTTATACTATCAAGAAACTTCATCCAATCACTTGGAAACATCCATGACATCATTGGAAATTATCTAATAATCTCCCCATTTATCATTGATGTCAACACCTGTCATATAACTCACCTTTCTTCTCTCTCTTCAAGCACTCTCATAATAGGAACCTTGTCCCCCTTTGACACAATGACAAAGTGGGAACAAACTGATCTTGAGGACTTGAAAAGACAATAAATAGGAGAGGAATACCTGATAAATATGATACAAACTCTCCCTTACCTTGAGCCTACCTCTTTTTGTCTTGACAACTTCCTTTTGTTACATGCCAACACTTTCTTTAACCAAACACTGTAACCAATGAAGAAAGAACACAGAAAAACATTTAAATCTGATGTAACTCACCAAAAAACATTTGAGAGGGACTCCCCCTAAGATCTCTGAGCCATTTCACCTCTTTATCGTCTTTATATCTTCACACACCATGAAGAACCACCACATAACCTTACTAGCCTTCTATCTCAAGCCACCTTAAGGACCACCAATAGAAATTCATGCCACTTAGAAAATAGGATACATGCTATAAACCAACCTAATAAATTAAATTTAAATACTCATACCATGATCTTTTGGATAAATTGATCAAAAAACACTCTTCTCCACATTAGGCTTGTCTAGTCTCCTTATAACCCTACTTGGTACTTACAAAGACCAAAACTTTTAGTAAACACACATTCAAGACCTGAAAATTCATATCTAGAGCACTCTCATATTCCCCCTTAGGCACGTCAATTTTCATAATCCAACTCATCCTATGTAACATACTTCCTTCACAAACCTATTAGCCAATTAGACCTCCATCTTGACAAAATCATGAAATTTGAAAACCACAAACCTTCAGATCTATATGAAGCTTGATTTCACAAACCATTTAGACCATTCAAAATATTATGAATCCATAGACCTCAATTCATAAGGCAAACCACCTTTTTATCATATCCCAAAACTCTAGAATCTTAAAATAGACAAGGTCAACAAACCTCCTTCTGGTTAATGCCCACCTTTGAAAATTCTTGCACACTTGGAGACAACCATAACACACTTATAAAACAATATTTGAGCCTCCATAATTTCTTCTACACAATAAATATGTCTCTTAACAAGTCCTACTCCTTCCTTAGAATAATGTGAAACCAGGAGTTGCCCACAACTCCTCACATTCCTTCTCCTCCTTGGTCATCTAATACTGATAGTTCTTCTTCTTAGGATTAAGAGAAACAAATTAATCATCCACTACAACATTATCCTTCTCTTCTAAGAATGTATTGAAAACACATGGGGATAACATAGATTCATGACATACCTTTTCAGTTGAATAATCTTCCTTTTAATTCAAAACCTCATCACTAGGTATTGACAACTAATGTTATTTGCATGAAACTTTCTCAAAAACAATAGGATGTTCACTTGAATCCATACACACCTCAGAACAAGCCTCAACTAGTACCTTGGTCTTTTCCTTAAGCTTGGTCTCTATATTCACAACTTGATTAGATAATGAGAGCCCTTGACACTCTTCAACTTCTATAGCATTCTCCACCATATCAAACAAATTAATTAGACTTGAAAACTCATCATGACTCACACTTACCACTCTTGGTTTCCATGAGTTAAGTTGCCTTCTTTCTTTCACTCTAGGAGCCTGATTAAATATATTATGTCTTGTAGGCCTTTGCTTGTAGAATCTATCAATGTGACCTCTCTCTTGATAGTTTAAGCACACTGTACCTTTTGCAATAAGCTTATCTTGCATTTCCTAATTAGAACAAAATATTGAAATATGTCCATTATTTTTACAATTGAAATAAACTAATCCTTTTGAAGAAGACTTACCTTGCCTTATCTTATGTGTACAATGCTTAGTAAAATGTCCCTCATTAATATAATTGAAACACTATTCACACCTTTTGACTGATGACCCCCACCATAGTTCCATGAAAACTCATTTCTAACAAGTCTCTTGCATTCTCTAGATCTATGCCCAAATTGATTACATGTGTAATAATAACCATTGAAACTTGCATACCTCATAGCATTTAGTTGTCTAATTTGATTTGTCTTCATTCTATCAACATCTTCATTCATTAATTGATTATTTACCTTCAAGGTCTGATTCACATTAATCTTTATCTTGTCTTGAGTTACATTTTCTAGTTCTTCTTTGTATCCAAGACTAGTTCTATCACTTGCATGCTTTTGACCATTCAGAATATTATCTATATCACTTGAGCTCTTTTCAAATCTCATAAATGACTTCATTTTACTAGATGTATTCTCTAACTCAAATTATAATTAAATACCTTTAACATTCATCTTCTTTAGCTTTCAGGCTAGTAGACATGATTTCTAATTGACAACTGAGATGCTTGATTATATCCTCATGATCCTTGGGGTCTTCATTCATTTTTTCTTCATAAACACTAAATTACTCCTCATAGTCCTTGATTTGTGACTTTAGATGGTCTTCATGAAGTATAAAACACACTCTAATACTTATTTCACCTTAAAACATCAAAATAACATCAAGAACAACTCAATTACCCTTCTCAAGTTACTTGCAGAGCATGAACACATACACAACCAACTAAGGAGCTTAATAAATTTGACTATACAAATATTCAAACCTTAAAATAAATATTTCTAGATGTTTCTTTAAGTCCTCTATAACTTTTCCTTTTACACTATGATCAATTTTGTATATATCAAAGGCATAGCACAAAAACTGTAGACTGGTTCTCCCTCACAAATTTGAATATTTAAATTCCAATGGTCACTGAGAAACTGCTAAACATATAACACTTTGTCAACATCTCATTCCCTCTCATTTATTTAATGAATACACTAATTGTTCTCCATATAAATTATTTTGGTCTTGACCTTTACTATTATTAAACATTGAGCACTTGTCAACATCTTGCTGCTTCTTGATAATTTAGAATAAACGTGCTTCATCAATATTTATAGATTAACTAGGTATTTATATTTCAATGCTCACCATTGATCTAAGATTCAAGCTCTCATGATTTTTCCACTTGGAATCCCTTAATGACTTATACACATTTGACTCATTGATTTTAACATGCACCATTGATCTTTTGACTGCATAATCATATCCTTGCCGTTGATATTCTGTCCAAGCTCTGTGAATGTGACACCTATCACTATCATGTTCATTCTTTGACATATTTAATTTTATGTGCACTATTGGATAAATATTTTAAATTTAATTCACACCATTAGATATACTGACTAGATGACTTTAAAATTTAATGTGGTTTAACTTGATGGTCTCTAGCCCATCACAGTTTGCAAGTGCAACTTTGAAGATTTATAGCTTGAACTAGAAAACTCTTCAAGACTCCAAATATTTAGGGAATCTTCTTTGAACTATAGAAAACATCTACATGAAAACCTTTGACCTCAGTTGGATTTTTGAGTACCTATATTAAATTCACAAACTTATTGGTTCATTCATATCTACATGATGTGTAGTGATGGTCTGGCTAAGTAGAAACTTAGTGAACTTCTGTCTAAGAGGCCAACTTTGCACCTACATATATTTAGATATACACAACCTCACGAACTTAAACATGGATCATAGCAAATTGGGACTAATTTTATCACACCCATATGATGAACTCCACTTGGCTCATCTATACGTGGTAATGGTGATGTTATCAAACTACCTACTGAATTTTTTTTCACATAACTAATTATGCCAAGATAAACATAATGAATAATCAGATGAATACCATGCACTTCCAAAATCTTTAAAATCATACTTGACCTCTGATAGGACCCCTAAAACATGATATATACTTCATACCCATCCATAGTCATGTCAAAACTGAAGATCAACCAAGCCTACTTCAAGCATACTAGGACAAACACACTACACACTTTGTCATTAACACTTATACTATCAAGAAACTTCATCCAATCACTTGGAAACATCCATGACATCATTTTAAATTCTCTAATAATCTCCCCATTTATCATTGATGTCAACACCCATCATATAACTCACCTTCCTTCTCTCTCTTCAAGCACTCTCATAATAGGAACCTTGTCCCCCTTTGACACAATGACAAAGTGGGAACAAACTAATCTTGAGGAATTGAAAAGACCATAAATAGGAGAGGAATACCTGATAAATATGATACAAACTCTCCCTTACCTTGAGCCTACCTCTTTTTGTCTTGACAACTTCCTCTTGTTACATGCCAACACTTTCTTTAACCAAACACTGTAACCAATGAAGAAATAACACATAAAAACATTTAAATCTGATGTAACTCACCAAAAAACATCTGAGAGGGACTCCTCCTAAGATCTCTAAGCCATTTCACCTCTTTATCATCTTTATATCTTCACACACCATGAAGAACCACCACATAGGCTTACTAGCCTTCTATCTCAAGCCACCTTAAGGACCACCAATAGAAATTCATGCCACTCACCAAATAGGATACATGCTATAAACCAACCTAATAAATTAAATTTAAATACTCATACCATGATCTTTTGGATAAATTGATCAAAAAACACTCTTCTTCACATTAGGCTTGTCTAGTCTCCTTATAACCCTACTTGGTACTTACAAAGACCAAAACTTTTAGTAAACACACATTCAAGACCTGAAAATTCATATCTAGAGCACTCTCATATTCCCCCTTAGGCACGTCAATTTTCATAACCCAACTCATCCTATGTAACATACTTCCTTCACAAACCTATTAGCCAATTAGACCTCCATCTTGACAAAATCATGAAATTTGAAAACCACAAACCTTCAGATCTCTATGAAGCTTGATTTCACAAACCATTTAGACCATTCAAAATATTATGAATCCATAGACCTCAATTCATAAGGCAAACCATCTTTTTATCATATCCCAAAATTCTAGAATCTTAAAATAGACAAGGTCAACAAACCTCCTTCTGGTTAATGCCCACCTTTGAAACTTCTTGCACGCTTGGAGACAACCATAACACACTTATAAAACAATATTTGAGCCTCCATAATTTCTTCTACACAATAAATATGTCTCTTAACAAGTCCTACTCCTTAGAATAATGTGAAACCAGGAGTTGCCCACAACTCCTCATATTCCTTCTCTTCCTTGGTCATCTAATACTGATAGTTCTTCTTTTTAGGATTAAGAGAAACAAATTAATCATCCACTACAACATTATCCTTCTCTTCTAAGAATTTATTGAGAACACATGGGGATAACATAGACTAATGACATACCTTTTCAGTTGAATAATCTTCCTTTCAATTTAAAACCTCATCACTAGGTATTGACAACTAATGTTATTTGCATGAAACTTTCTCAAAAAGAATAGGATGTTCACTTGAATCCATACACACCTCAGAACAAGCCTCAACTAGTACCTTGGTCTTTTCCTTAAGCTTGGTCTCTATATTCACAACTTGATTAGATAATGAGAGCCCTTGACACTCTTCAACTTCTATAGCATTCTCCACCATATCAAACAAATTAATTAGACTTGAAAACTCATTATGACTCACACTTACCACTCTTGGTTTCCATGAGTTAAGTTGCCTTCTTTCTTTCACTCTAGGAGCCTGATTAAATATATTATGTCTTGTAGGCCTTTGCTTGTAGAATCTATCAATGTGACCTCTCTCTTGATAGTTTAAGCACACTGTACCTTTTGCAATAAGCTTATCTTGCATTTCCTAATTAGAACAAAATATTGAAATATGTCCATTATTTTTACAATTGAAATAAACTAATCCTTTTGAAGAAGACTTACCTTGCCTTATCTTATGTGTACAATGCTTAGTAAAATGTCCCTCATTAATATAATTGAAACACTATTCACACCTTTTGACTGATGACCCCCACCATAGTTCCATGAAAACTCATTTCTAACAAGTCTCTTGCATTCTCTAGATCTATGCCCAAATTGATTACATGTGTAATAATAACCATTGAAAATTGCATGCCTCATAGCATTTGGTTGTCTAATTTGATTTGTCTTCATTCTATCAACATCTTTATTCATTAACTGATTATTGACCTTCAAGGTCTGATTCGCATTAGTCTTCATCTTGTCTTGAGTTACATTTTCTAGTTCTTCTTTGTATCCAAGACCATTTCTATCTCTTGCATGCTTTTGACCACTCAGAATATAATCTATTTCACTTGAGCTCTTTTCAAATCTCATAAATGACTTCATCTTACTAGATGTATTCTCTAACTCAAATTTTAATGACTCATTTTTAATTAAATACCTTTAACATTCATCTTCTTTAGCTTTTAGGCTAGTAGACATGATTTATAATTAACAGCTGAGATGCTTGATTATATCTTCATGATCCTTGGGGTCTTCATTCATTTTTGCTTTATACACACTAAATTACTCCTCATAGTCCTTGATTTGTGAATTTATATTCTTGTTAATATTCTTCTCAATCTTTAGTTCTTTAAGAGCATTCATCAATTTAGTCTCATAGTCCACTTCATCTTTATCATCATCTAAATCACTCCAAGTGGACTCCTTTTGATATGAGCAACTTCCTTCCTCAACCATGAAGAGGGATCTATCTTCAATAGGACCATCATCTTCATGATAATACTTTGAGTCATTATATTCAATCTCATCTAATGAGCTGTAATTTTCTTTAATGTAGAAACTCTTCCTATCCTTGAAGTACTTCTTGTTGTTGTCAAACCTTCTAAATCCCTTCTTGATTTTATCAGACTTGAATGATCTCTTGTCTTCATCTTGGTCATCACCATGATCTTCATCATCATTATTCTTATGCTTATGAGGGTAATTATTATCAAAATGTCCTACCTCTCCATAATTGAAGCATTTGAAGGGTAGTTTACCCTTATACTTTCCTGACCCTATTTTCCATTTCCCTGTAAACAAATCAATTAGTTTATCTTCATCAATATTAGATATGTCATCCTCCTTGAGTTTCTTACCTTGGAAGTTATTATTTGGCTTCATTTTTATCTTGGATGCTACTTATTTATTTTGTAGTTTATCAGCATTTACTCTCATCTCGTAGGTAGTAAGGATGCTATGTAATTCATCCATCTTTAACTGAGTAAGATCATGACTTTATTCTATAGTAGACACTTTTGAATCAAACTTGAAAGAGATAGACCTTAATACCTTTTAAACTATAGTAGCTTATTGAAGCTTTTCTCCAAGACCTCTAATGATGTTCACCATCTCATCAACTCTCTATAGAAAGGCTGCCACATAATTTTCTTCCTTCCTCTTAAAACTCTCAATTTGTCTTCAATGATTCTACAACTTTGCCAGCTTAACCTTTGAATCTCCTTCATAAATAGTATTTAATTTATCCCACATTTACTTTGTAGATATACAATTCATTACCTTGGTGTATTTAGTCTTTGAAAGACCACAAGTGATAACATTCATTGCCTTAGAATTATTCTCAAATAATTTATCTATAACACTAGATGGAGGAATAGTAGGTGCAAAATAACCATCCACAACAGATTGGCAAGTGTCAAACCCTAGAGATATGATGTAGGTCCTCATCTTCACACTCTAAAAAGAATAATTAGATCCATTGAACATCAGTGCTTGCTTAGTGGAAAAACCTCTTTGAATTTGATGGCTACCCATATTGTACCTTAGATCTCCTTCAAGCCTTTACCAAAGGACTAGCTCTGATACCAATTATTAGAGATACAACCAAATGAGAGGGGGATGAATCAGTGGTGAAAAATAATCCAATTCAATTTCTAAACCCTTCAAATATTTAAAAACTCAATACAACCATTCATGAAGCATTCAAGATGCTTATAGTAATGAATAATAGATAATGCAATATCACACACACAACACAAAATTTATGTGGTAAACCCTCTTAGGGAATAAAACCCACTCTCAAGCCTATAAAAACATGGACTACTTATCCTATAAGAAGTATCCAAACATGATAATTTAGTAAAACACATGTTCTATAAGGAGCACCTACCCCTAAGATGGTCAAGTTCTTCTTACTAGAATTTAGTGAAACACCTATTCACAAAGAACACCTACCCTAGGATGGTTAAGTCCTTTTGACCAAAATTTAGTGAAATACCTATTCCATGAGGAGCACTTGCCCCTGGGATGGTTAAGTCATTTTGACCAAAATTTAGTGAAACACCTATTTCACAAGGATCACCTACCCTTAGGATGGTCATGTTCTTCTGACCAAAATGTAGTGAAACACTTGTTCCATGAGGAATACCTACCCCTAAGATAGTCAAGTCCTTCTGGCTAGAATTTAGTGAAACACTTGTTCCATAAGGATCACCTACCCCTATGATGGTTAAGTCCTTCTAACCAAAATTTAGTGAAACACCTATTCCACAAGGAGCACCTACCCATAAGATGGTCAAGTACTTCTAACCTATATATTGAGTAACATCCCAAAACCTATGAATGAACTTATCATAAATACTAATTGCCTACCATTATGATGGAGATATAATGTATATCATCCCCCTTCACTTCTTCACATAGCCACAAACATCCAAAACCACCTTTTGGATCACTCTACCCTTTTCAATAAAAACTCTATCACAACCTCAAAAACATTACGAAATGGTCATACACATAGTCAAATTGTGATCTACCTCTCAAATCAACCACCAAGCTTATACAAACATCATCCTAGATCACTCTAGATCTCTTCACTCTAGATCTCTTCACTCATCCTCAATCTTCAAACCTATAAGAACACTATCTTTAACATCATAAATATAACCTATAATTCATACACATAGTTATCAACTTTCTCAAATATATAACCCATCCACCAAGCACACACTCTTTCTTCTTTCCTTCACTCTTCAACTCTCACATTCACCTCTTCTCTTCAATCTAGAAATCACCAACTTTGATTTCACCTTTTATAGAGACATCATGATTATTATCATGTTCACAACCTTCCTTATTAGCCACAACACATGCATTCACTCTTAAGGCATATACATGGGTCACCTTTAAGTATTACCCTCTTTCAAATAGGCCTAAGTGTCCCTTTAGGTCCTATGGAGACCCATTCACCTCTTTAACACTTTTCTAAGCAAACTTAGAAAATAAGAACACTTTAATAATACACATAACCATGCCACATGATCTATAGGTACACCTTCAATGACAACATCCATCACAACACCCTTCTACTATAACATAATTAACCCAAACATCATTCTCTACATACGATCACCAAGAACAAACACAGTCAACTTCTAAGCCTTTGATCATATATAATCTAGATTGGTCAAATCTCCATAATCCACATACATGGACCTCATGAAGTCTGAAACATGTTCTAATTCTTATTTAATCTTAAAAAATTTAAATACCATCAATAATAACTCAATTACCCTTTTTATGTTACTTGTAGAACATGAACACATACATAATCAACTTTAGAGCTCAATAACTTTGACTGTATAAATATTCAAACCTTAAAATAAATATTTTTAGATGTGCCTTTGATGTAGGGGCATCCCATGATTATCCAAATTTAGATTCATTTTTGTCTTAGTTTGTTATATTAAGTGTTTTGGTATGTTCTAGAGGTCATGATTAGTCTGTTTGTGGAGTCTAGAGTGTCATATAGTGCATAGAATTTGAATTCTAGTGTTTCCCTCCAAAATCATTATTTGAATTTTTGAATGTTGTCAAGTCATCTAAAAGGAATCTTGTGAAAATTTATAAAGGTGGAATATGTGATAACTTATATAAGGGTCTTGATTAATGTAATAGGGTTATAAAATTTCATTAGACTAATGTCATAAGGCAAAATAGGTCATATTACATGAAAAGAAAGAACATTGCATAGTAACCCACAAGACTCTACATGGGAAAGTTGAACAAAAAGTAGTTATGCAAAAATATAGGGGT
The DNA here is from genome assembly GCA_037957365.1 of Torreya grandis. Taxonomy (NCBI): domain Eukaryota; kingdom Viridiplantae; phylum Streptophyta; class Pinopsida; order Cupressales; family Taxaceae; genus Torreya; species Torreya grandis. The sequence continues at coordinate 217,220 of JARHVA010002680.1, forward strand.
CTTGGAGTTAGTTTAGGAGAGGATTATTGATATCCCCATTCAAATGGTGGGATAGAGAATGTAATGAAAAGATTTGGAAGGGAGATAAGAAGAATGTTTTTGTGAAGAACTCTATTGTTTTTAAATGAATGAGATATGCATGTAGACCATGTTGAGGTCTGGAATCATTTAATGACTATTAATAGTTTTTTTCAAGTGTAATTTTAAGATAGTGATTGTGTGTTTATGAAGGGAACCTTCAAGAGTTAAGTAGTAGTGAAAACCCCTATCTTACAAATTCTTTATGCAGACCCTGTATATGGGTTGTTTGGTTTGAGTGGCAGATTATGATTTCAAGTTTTGATAGTGAAATGAACATGATACTAGTATTTTATGTTTCTTAAAATTTTAATTAATTAATTATTGAATATTTTTCTACATGGGATAGCTATAAAACATTTAACATGCATCCATATCTGTGAACATACCTTATCTAGGTAGTGTGTTCAACTATGGACTGTATTTGTACAACTTGTCAAGGAAAGAGGTTGTTAGACTATATATGTGATCATAAAAGTGTAATGAATGTTATTGAGGATATAAGATTCATACATAAAATAATAAACCCTATGTTCACAAGCATATCTAAATTGGCCCCTATTTCCTGTAAGTATACTCTGGCAGGTTGGTCTGTATGCATGTTCAAGTGAAATAAACAGATTGGGAATCAAACCTCATACATATTGATGTGTTAAGGTAAGTGAGTGTGAATCCACTAAAAAAATTATAATCTTTGGCTGTTATAGGAATGTAGTAAGAGACTATAAAAGTTGTTACAAACCTATAGAAGGTTAATTTACTTGCATAAGTTAGAGGATTTTTGGTGTGAAAAGGCATAACACTAGATTAAACCACAATATCCAATCATAAGATGATGTTTAAAATGTGAATTCAGGTCTAAAAAACCAAATTTATGATTTTTAAATTATTTATAACATTCAAAATGATGAACTTTCTCGAGATGAGTCAAGCTTGTAAAACCCTAAACTAGGGTTTGACCTATAACTATAGTTCTAACCAATGAGAAATTATAAATTTTTGTAATCTTGTCCTTTGATATGTGATTGAATTGATTAAAAGGGTTTAATAATGTTTCATGAGGTTTCTATATAGATATATAGGACTGAGTGTCTAAGACATGGTAAGAGAATAAATAAACCTAATTAGAACCAAAGAAAAGCCTAAAAGAGGGACTAAAAGTTTAAGTTAGAACTTGAAACTTTAGGAATAGTAAATTGATGGAAAAGGGTATCTAAATTTGTGTAGATTATCTAGACTATTGTTCTTACATATCCATACCAAGAGAAATTCAATAGGAAAGGGCTATATGGATTTAGCCAAACAATAGGGAAAAATAATATAAAGCTATCTTAGTGCATTGTGAAAGGTTATGGATGATCTGAGAGGTTTAATAGATTGTGAGAATCAAATATATATAATGCCTAGAAACCTGAGTTATTGATTCAAGAGGACTATGGGGAATTTGAATGTAGGAAAAGATTCATGAATGAAGGTAAGAGGCAGGGTTGTTAGAGAAGCGGATATGAATGTTCAAGGAGTACTAAGATGATTGAAAGGAGCTATGTGAATGTTTTATGTGGATGTTTGAAATCTCTAGAAATAAGGAATTGAGTTTATCCCATTTGGATAATATAGATTAAGTGTTGAATAAGAGATTTTTCAAGATTACAAGGTGTAGAGTTAGAGTGTTTTGTATTTCCTCTACATCATTTTGGTATCAAAGCTTAGGGAAAGATTTGTGGATTGAGAATGAGATTAACAAGATGTGTTTTCAAGTGAAGTATAGGATAGGTAAATAGGTGTAGTTATCCATGGAGAGAGCCAACAAAGAATAAGATGATTTCATCAGAATAATGACCTAGATGATTTATCCATTAGTGATGAGGATGGAGGCCATTGAGGATACTCTTGGAAGGAGAGAACAAAGAGAAGAAAGAGAAGATAGGTATCAAGGTAAGGCAACACATTTGCAAAGAAGGATGGATGAGAGAGAATAGAGAGGTGGCTCAATGCAGACCATAAGTGCATGCAATAGATTAAGAGGGCATGGGATAACACCATGAAAGAGAGATCAGACCCTTTATAGGTCAAAAAATGATAAGGAATGAGGGTCTAATGAGGAATGGACCAAGACATAGATTTCAAGGGCAATGTTGGAATTACTAAAGAGAGGGACATAGCGTAGTAGAGTGTCCAAGGAATATTAAAGATAGTATACAATAGTAGAAAGAGGTGAATCAAGATAGAAGAAAAGAGAGGAATGAGTCATTGCTCGTGAGGAGAGTACTATAGTAGCAAAAACAAGTTAAGGAACTAGTTTAAAGAAGAAGCCTATTCAAAATCAGAAGCAAGGTACATGATAAGGTATGCAATTTGGTTATTGATGGTGGTATCACTAACAATATTGTTTCATTGAAGATGGTATATAAATTGAGGATGAAAAGGATGCCACATTTAGAGCCATATATAATTTCATGTGTTTAGAAAGGTCATCAAATATTGGTAAGTGAAAAAATTTGAGTTGAGTTTCAGATAAGAAGATATCAAGATCAAGTTTTGTGTGATGTTTTGCCTATAAATGTATGTCACCTATTTCTTGGGAGACCATGGTAATTTGATAAGCATGCCATATATGATGGGACAACCAACACATCTACCATTAGGAAAGATGGATAGTCATATACCCTTATCCCATTGAAGGGTGAATAAGATAGGAAAGATGAGAGACTAATGATGATGTTGACAAGATAATATTAGAGTCAAGCAATGGAAACATTGGGTTTGATCAAATCACCCAAGGAAGAAAAGAAGGTAAGTTGTGTTGATATGAAAGAATTTGAGTCCATAAAGATGGAAAAGAGTGAGATAAAACAAGAATATAGGTTGGTAGACAATAAAAAAGTGTTTGACATTGTAGCTAAATTGGATGAGAAATGGCTTGGGATTGTCACCAAGAAAGTGAAGGAGATGGATGTTTAATTGACCAAGAAAGAGGCAACCCATAAGAGAGTCATGAAGGCTCGTAGTTTTGTTTCTAACATGATGATTTATAATGAAAATGTAGGAAAGGAGCAGGCAACCCAAGAAGTGGTGGTGGATGAAGATAAAAGTTTGTAAAATAATCTTGAACAAGAGAAGGATGTGAAATATTTGATCCTTATGCAGCAGGATTATGAAAGAAATAAAAAATATGAGGTATTGAAAGAAAGCATGCAGCCCATGTATATTTAGGTGAAAAAGGGTAGTAAAGGTGTTGATATATAGTAACAAGCTAAAATTTTATATACGAAGAAAGTAAGCAAATAACAAGCACAAGTTATGCATGAAGTGGAATGGATAGTACAAAAAACATGGGTAAAGAAGGAAGATAGTATACTTGCATTAGTGGTTGAAGATGGATTTGAGGAGAAGGGTCATTTTTCAAAATCAAAAGAGTGGTACATACTTGCCAAGCAAGAAGAAGGCAATAAACATGTTTTTTTACCAACTTTGTTTTATGTGTAGGTATGTTGATTGAGGAGATGAAGTAGAAAAGGCCTAGATATGGGACCCAAGTGCATGTACACCTCTATGAGAGGCAAGTGGAAACAAATATATTAAATGAGAAGGTCCATTTTAATTCAAGCAACAACATATGCCAAGTGCATCATTCAACACATGTGGCAAAGATTCTTCTAGCTTGGTAGTATGATGCAAGGGCATCCCATGATGACCCAAAGTTAGTTTCATTTTTGTCTTATTTTATTCTATTAGGTTTTTTTATAGGTATTATAGGTCATAATTAATCTATTTGTGGAGTCTAGAGTGTCATATAGTCCATACAATTTGAATTTTAGTATTTCCCTCCAAAATCATTATTTAAATTTTTTAATGTTGTCAAGTCATGTAAAAGGACTCTTGTGAAAATTTATAAAGGTGGTAGATGTGATAACTTTTATAAGGGTTGTGAGAAATTTAAGAGGGTTATAAAATTTCATTAGACTAATGTCATAAGGCAAATATATGTCATATTGCATGAAAATAAATAACATTGCATAGTAACACAAGACTCTACGTGGGAAAGTTGAACAAAAAGTAGTTATGCACAAATATAGGGGTCTTGGATTCAGTTTAGGAGAGGATTATTGATATCCACATTTGAATGGTGGGATAGAGAATGTAATTACAATCTTTGGAATGGAGATAAGAAGAATGTTTTTGTGAATAACTCTATTATTTTTTAATGAATGAGATATGCATGTAGAGCCTATTAAGGTCTGGGATCATTTACTGACTATGTTATTTCATTAATGCAAGAAAGGAATTAATAGTTGTTTTCAAGTGTAATTTTAAGATAGTGATTATGTGTTTATGAAGGGAACCTTGAAGAGTTAAGTAGCAATGAAAACCCCTATCTTGCAAGTTCTTTATGCAAAACTTGTATATGGGTTGTTTGGTTTGAGTGGTACATTATGATTTCACATTTTGATAGTGAAATGAACATGAAACTAGTATTGTATGTTTATTTAAATTTTTATGAATGAATTTTTGAAGATATGTCTACATGTAATAGCTATGAAACATCTAACATGCATCTATATCTATGAAAAGAACTTATTCAGATAATGTGTTCAACTATGGACTATATTTGTAAAACTTATCAAGGAAAGAGGTTGTTAGAATGTATATGTGATCCTAAATGTGTATTGAACATTATTGAGGATCTAATATTCATACATAAAATAATAAAACCCTATGTTTAAAATCATATCTAAACTAACCCCTATTTCCTGTAAGTATACTTTGGTAGGTTGGTCTATATGCATGTTCAAGTGAAATAAATAGATAGGATATTAAACCTCATACATATTGATGTACTAAGGTAAGTGAGTGTTAAGCCACTAAAATTTTTTATAATATTTTTTTGGTATAGGAACATAGTAAGAGACTTTAAAAGTTGTTACAAACCTGTAAAAAGTCAATTTACTTACACAAGTAAGAGGATTTTTGGTGTGAAAAGGCATAACAGTGGATTGAACCACAATATCCAAGCATTCAATGATGTGTAAAAAGTGAATTCAGGTCTAAAAAACCAAATTTGGGATTTTTAAATTATTTATAACATTCATAGTGATGAATTGTAGTCTCTTAGGCTGTCTGGCTTATAAAACCCTAAACTAGTGTTTGACCTATAACTATAGTTCGAACTAATGAAAAATTCTAAATTTTTGTAATCATGTACTTTGATATGTGATATAAGTTATTAATGGGGTTTAATAATGTTTCATGAGGTTTCCATATAGATACAGATGATTGGGTGTCTAAGACAAGGCAGGAACACAAACATACCTAATTAGAACCAAAGAAAAGCCTAAAAGAGGAACTAAAAGTTTGAGTTAGAACTTGAAACTTTGGGAATAGTAAATTTATGGAAAATGGTATCTAAATTTGTGGAGTTTTTGTACTAGTTCTTGTACATCTCTATACAAGGATAAATTCAATAGGAAAGGGCTATAAGGATTTAGCTATAAAATAGGGTAGAACAATATAGAGCTGTCCTAGTGCATTGTGGAAGGTTGTGGATGTTATGAGAGGTTTATTAGATAGTGAGAAGCAAATATATATAGTTTCCTACAAACCTAAGTTATTAATTCAAGAGGAATATGGTGAATTTGAATGTAGGAAAATATTCATGAATGGAGGTAATAGGAAGGGTTATTAGAGAAGTGGATATGAATGTTGAAGGAGGAATAAGATGATTGAAAGGAGTTGTGTGAATGTTTTATGTGGATGTTTGAAACCTCTATAAATAGGTAATTGAGTTTATCCCATTTATACAATATGGATTATGTGTTGAATAAGAGAATTTTTAAGATTACAAGGTGTAGAGTTAGAGTGTTTTATATTTCATCTGCATTAACCTTGAGGTCCTCTACAACTTTACATTTGACACCATGATCAAACTATACATATATCAAAATTTATATCCAAAAAATTGTAGACTGGTTCTCCCTCACAAATTCAAATATTAAAATTCCAATGGTCACTGGGTAACTATTAAACATCAAACACTTTATCAACATCTCATTCCCTCTCATAGATTGATCAAATATACATTGTTGATCTCCATTGAAAGTAGCTTGATATTTACCTTTGATTACTATTAAACATCAAGTACTTATCAACATCTTGTTGCTTCCTGACAATTTGGAACAAACACGCTCCATCAATCTTTATGGATTAACTAGGTCTTTATCTTACAGTGCTCACCATTGATCTAAGGTTTGAGCTCCCATGATTATGCCACTTAGCATCCCCACATGCCTTATACACATTTGAATCATTAAATTTAATGTGTACCATTGATCCTTTGAATACACAATCATATGATTATCATTGATCTTCTGTCCAAGCTCTATGAATGTGAAACCTATCACTAGTGCATTCATTCTTTGACATATTGACTTTTATGTGTACCATTGATAAATCTATGATTTAATGCACACTATTAGATCTATTGACTAGATGACCTCAGACTTCAATTTAGTTTAATTTGACGGTCTCTGGCCCATCACAGTCTGCAAGTGCAATTTTTAAGATTTATATCTCAAGCTATAAAACACTTCAAGACTCCAAATCTTCAAGGTACCTTCTTGGAATTATAGAAAACATCTTTATAAAAACCTTTCACCTTAGTTGGATTTCTGAGTACCTGCATTAAATCTAAAAACTTGTTAGTTCATTCATTTTTGCATGATGTGTAGTGATGGTCTGGCTAAGTATAGAAACTTAGTGAACTTCTATTTAAGAGGCCAAATCTACACCTCCATGTCTTTAGCTATACACAACCTCACAACTTAAAACTTAGAAAATATAAACTTGGGACTAATATGATCACACCCATATGACCAACTCCCCTTGACTCATCCACATATGGTAATGGTGATGTCAATAAACTTCATACTCAAAAAAAATTATCACAGAACCAACTATGCCAAGATGAACATAATGAAGAACCAAATGAATAACATGCACTTCCATATGCTCTCCATTCATAACTAACCTCTGATAGGATCCCTCATACATGGTCAATACTTCAAACCCATCCCTAATCATGCCAAAATTGAATATCAACCAAGCCTACTTCAAGCATACTAGGATAAGTACACTACACACTTAGTCATTGACACTTAGACTATCAAGACACTTCATCCAATCACCTAGACACTTTCATGACATCACTAAAAACTATCCAATAATTGGAGAAGTCATAAGAGTCTTAGGGTGAGTCTATATGGGTAGGATATAAAAATCAAGTATGCAAATAGACCACTTCTAGACCTTGAATGGCCTAATAAGGCATTGTGATCTGTTGTTAAGGCATATGAAGGATGTATGGAACTATTTAACAATGAAAGAGGTTTATTTAGTATGTGAGTAAGGTGGAAAGCACATGGAAAGATGCACAAATGTTAGTTTTAATACCTAATGTAGTTTGAAAGTCAAGATCTAGAAAGCAAAGAGAGAGAATGTGGCCTAATGAGGGGTCATGATCAGATTTTAGAGTGTTTGAGCATTAGGTGAATTATGTTATTTTAAGTGTGTTCATGCAATTTTAGGTCATGGAAAGAAGGATAAAACATGAAAATATATTTGGAGGTCTCTCAAGTGATCATAATGAAGGGTTCTTGTTAGGTGTGAAGCCACTATTGATAGATCACTATTCATGAGTACTATTTATATGTCACTATTCATAAAGTACTATTCACGAGTACTATTCATGGATCACTATTCATAACTAAGGTGGTAATGGCGATTTGGGTAGGTGATGTGGCATATAGGTGATATGGCAAGTGATGCAATAGGATGGTGATGTGTTAGAAGGGCCCATGGAAGATCTTAAGGTGTGGTCAAGGTGGTGTGATAAGTATGGGGCATAACACTCTACCAAGGGACACATTTTTTCATTTGTTATCACATGGGTTTGACACATGGTGAAAAAGACAAGAGGTCACATGGGAGATGAAGACATGAAGAAAACTATTGGGTGTTTAGATTCACTTGTCAAAGTGGGGCACCAACTTTGGAATCACATGGAAGTGGCCATTCTATCTAGTGGAGATAGTGAAGGATCCAATTTATTGACCTTTAGGAGAAGATAAAAAGAAGAGCATCAGTGCTTATTATCCTCACTTATGGAGTGGGGGACAATGGTTGGATCCACATGGAGGTAGCACTTGTCCTTGTCTACTAGAGAATCCACTTTGAAAACTTTTAAACATGATGACAAATAGAATGGAGACCACATGACACCCCCAATATGTGAGTGGTGTAATTTATATCCAAATCACATGGGTGGATTTTGGATTATGCACACGAGTGAATATGAGTGGATCTAGTGGTGTTACTATTGAGCCCACTCAAATATGGTGCCACATATTATCTCTTCTCTCTTTCTCTTTATTGTAAGATGCTTATAAAGTATTATGTATTCCTCATTATGGAGGATCATTTAAATCTTTCATGATAGAAGGATAGGTAGGAAGGCTTGCATGCCTCACTCACCTAGATGCTTGGGTTATAAGCATCAAATGCAAGTTGAAGGTTAGATCCTAAAAGGTAGGATTGATTGGCTCACCTAAGTGCATGAGGAGGATCCATGGAGGTTAGAGCATGGAAGGCTTGGTTGTAAGATTTTCTCACCTAAGTGCTTGGTTTTAGCACTAAAAAGGAGTTTCTAATAAGATTCTATTGTAGAGAGAGTTTTGCTGAGGAAATATGAAGTCTAGTGCAACCTTTGCCCTATGGTTTTTCTCTTGTTGGTTTTGCAAGGGGTTTCTATGTATATCTAGTGTTGTGGTTTGATCTCCTATTTTATGTGTTTTTATATAGCTTATTCTATTTCAAAACTCATTTTATGATTTACTTTCACATGTAAGATGTTTTTCTACTAACAACTGGTATTAGGGCCATGATTGTTGGCTAGTTTGTGCAAGTGGGAGCTACAGGTGGAGAGACCAAGATGGAAATAAAACAAATTTTTTTACATGGCACGCATTCTCTCTTAGTGAAAGATGGAGAATAGAGGAAAGAAGCTTTAAAATATTTACCAAATGGATCAACACTAACATAGTGTTCCTGATGAAGAAGCAACTACATAGCTTGTGGTGGAGCAAGACAATTTCCATTAGTGAAGATGAAAGGTGATGGCAAGGCATGTGCCTTATTGTTCTTGACTAGAGAAGGGGTGCATGATGTGGTATCTTATTGACCAAATATTATTGGTTGAGATGATGTATAAAAACCATGTAGAGGAGGAGGTATTATAAACCTGATTCTGTACCTAAAGTAGTTAGATGGAGAAGAACAAGAGACCTAAGGTTCCATAAAAGGAGAAGGCTGATGTTAGATATTTTAGAGCTTAGAGATGTATTGAGTGAAGTGATTGATGGATGTATTGTATCTTATGTGAGTAGCCAAGTAGACTGATGCATGGAGTAACTCTACACATGAGTTAGATTGACATGCAGTAGAGAATGATGAAGTTTGACTTTGGGCTCAAAAACTTGATAGGTGCAGTGATGCATTGAATAGTGTGATGACTTCCCAAGAACTATTGATAGGTACCATGTTGATCATGGTGGATAATAGTTTGCTACATGTATAAGTCAGTTGTTGAATTCTATGGGTTCTTATCTTTGATTGTAGACTACTATCATGAGTATGGTGAGCACTTGTTGTTGTTAATGGTTGGAGTAGTGGGATGCAAAAGCATCATTTCTACATGGTGATCTCATGATGAGATGGAGTAGCTATAAGGCTATGTGATTGGGTCAAAGAGTTTTTAGTTTGAAAAATTGAAGGTTGTATGGGTTGAAGTAGATGTACAAATGGAGTATAATGATACCTTCATGGAGATCCCAAGGTTTAGCATAGGTTGATGTTATGTTTTATGACATGTTGGTTGCAAGATCCAACATGATCACTATTTGATGGCTTAGGTGATTAGGACATAATGAAAGTGGTTAGAGGAGCAAACCAAAGATGAAGATGCACAGTGGATATGAAATCAAGAAAGTCATGTATTTCACTTCTTACAGTTGTGAGTTATCTTTTAGAGTGTCTTATAGAGGAAGAGAAGATAGTTGTCTTATGTATCATATTCATCAAGAGTAGGAAAGCCTCAAGAAGCCATGTTGTGTACTATACTAGATACTTATAAGTAGTGGGAGTTGTGAGTGGTTCATGATGGAATCTTGAAAAAATATTGGATTTGTGGTGAAGTGGGAGTCACTTCATGTTGATATAGATATGTATTGGGTATGAAAATGTTTACAAAGTCAGTCAGGGAAGAGAATTTTTGTAGTGCATAAAACTTCTTTTGGACTTGTGTGGAGAAGTATTGGGCATTAACATTGATAATAATTGGGTGGTAGCTAGTTGGTAGAAGACATAGGTGTTTGAAAGTCCTGTATCTATGACTTCAAGTGGGAGATTATTAGTTGTGAAGCCACTATTCACATATCACTATTCATGAGTACTATTTATAGGTCACTATTCATGGGCACTATTCATAGATCATTATTCATAGGTAATTATTCATAGATGAGGTGGTAATGGTGATTGGGGAGGTGAGGTGGATCCTAGGTGATATGGCAAGTGATGTAGTAGGTGATATAGTAGGTTGGTGATGTGGTAAGAGGGTCCATGGAGGGTCCTAAGGTTTGGTCAAGGTGGTGTGATGGGTATGGGATGTAGCACTCAAGTAGGGGCATGTTTTATCCTTTGTTATCACTTGGGTTTTACATATGGTGCAAAAGACAAGATATCACATGGGAGATGAAGATAATAATAACACTATTGGGTGTTTGGACTCACTTGTGAAAGTGGGGTACCAACTTTGGAGTCACATGGAAGTGGCCCATGATCATGTCTAGTAGAGCTAGTGGAACATCCACTTTGTTGATATTTGTGATAAGAAGACAAGAAGAGAATTAGTGTTTATTTTCCTCACTTATGGAGTGGGGGGAAATGGTTGGAGCCACATGGAGGTGGCACATGTCCTTGTCTAGCAGAGAATCCACTTTGGAGACTTTTGAAAATGATGACAAATAGAATGGATACCACATGACACCCCCACTATGTGAATGGCACATTTTATATCCAAAGCACATGGGTGGCTTTTTTATTATGCACATAAGTGCATGTGAGTGGATCTATTGGTGTTACTATTAAGCCCACTCAAATATATTGCCACATTTTATCTCTCCTCTCTTTCTCTTTGTTGTAAGATGCTTATAAAGCATTATGTATTCCTCATTATGGTTTATCACATTTGGGGATCATGGAGGATCCTTTTCAACCTTGCATGATATAAGGTTAGAGTAGGAGGGCTTTCATGCCTTACTCACCTAGATGCTTGGGTTGTAAGCATGAAATGCAGGTTAAAGGTTAGAGCTTGGAAGATAGGATTGCTTGGCACACCTAGGTGCATGAGGAGGATCCATGGAGGTTAGAGCATGGAAGGCTTGGTTGTAATCTTTTCTCACTTGATTGATTGGTGTTAGCACTGGAAAGGAGTTACTGAGAGGATATTGTTGTAGAGAGAGTTTTGCTAACGAAATATGAAGTCTAGTGCTGCCTTTGCCATATGGTTTTTCCTTTGTTCGTTATGCAAGGGTTTTCCATGTATATATGATGTTGTGGTTTTCTCTCCTATTTTATGTGTTTTTAGGTAGTTTGTTTTATTTCTGTAATCATTATATGATTTACTTGCACATGTAGGATGTTTTATTCCTAACAGTTCTCAACTGGAGAAGTATTTTCTTATGCTCATTAGATTTTCAAACCTTTTCATGGAACATAAGATATTCATGGTATAAGGGTAAGGTTACTAGCTCAAAATTATAGCCATTTTTTGGGATTGAGGGGATATGCTTTATGAATGATTGTTAAGAATGGAAATAGGTTTAAACCCTCTTAGAACCCTAATAAGGACCCAATGTTGAAGATGTTAATCAAAAGTGCCCATAATGGATTGGTATGCTTAGGTTAGCTATTAGAGGTTGTATTTTACTCTCCTAAAAACCTCCAAGTGTGATTGAGTTGTTAGGTGTGTGAGTAAGCCCTACAAAAAGTGTTAATTTCTCAGAGATTTATTGTAGTAGTCAGAGTTGACTAAGTCAAAGTACAAAAATAGATGGAGGATGAATCTTGAGAATCATGTTTAATTTTCAAGAAGGTTTATATATATTTTATATCCCTCAAGTGTGATAAATTTATTATCCATGTTATCCAGTCACTAATAGGCCTAATGGTGGAAAAAGTGAAAAACCCAGGTAATAGTGAGAAGATGATTAGGAATGTGTTATCATGATAGAGTGATGAAACCAAGTGCATGAATATTTTTTTGGGTATTGTTTTATCCTATTTATTCTTGGTATAAATATTTGAAGTTAGGTATAGTGGTGAAAATGAAGAAACCAAAATGGCTTGTCTGACTTAGTGAGATCTGTCTATAGTGAGGTCAACAAATTGGTCTGCAACACCAATAGTTGCCACTAGAACATATGATGTTTATATTTGAATATGGTATAGATATGTCATAGGTTCATATAAATTCATAATAATTCATTTAAAATGTCTATATAGGTGTTGGAGGTCTAAGTCACCATGACTGGTCTTTGAGGAAAATTGACAGTTTTGAGTGAGCAAGTTACAGGAGTGTTTTTGAGTCTTTTTGCCCTGTGTGATGAATTATAATGCACTTATTAAAAATTTTAAGGTATTTTTTTTTGATATTATTTATATTCAAGGTTTTTTGTCTAAATAATATGTTATCTTTATTTGTTTAAGACAAACCTTTCTGTGTGTGAAGGCCTAATGTGAATAATACTAATGGTGTGCTTCAAGTGGTGGTTGGAGATAAAAAGTGTCATGGAAATAATATGAGCTTAGTGGGCATATATTTGAGTGTTATATTAATTTTTCATACCGTAAGTAGAGTTTAAAAGTGTTCCAAGGAGATCAAAGGGTAACATGTACTAAAGAAGGTCTAATTGAATCAGGTCTCCCTAAGGTCTAAAAGAGGTTTTGGTATTTTAAGTTGATAATGACCAATTTTAATGAGTTATTCATGTATTAAATGTGTTATAAGACCTATTTTAAAGTTAATACAAGTTTTCAAGTGTGTATGTCTAAAAAATAGGTGTACAAGCTAAAATATTATATAAGAATAAGGCCTACTAGGTTTAATTGATGAGTTAGAGAGGAAAAAAGTGCAAGAAAAGGAAATATCACTTTGAAGAGATGAAGGAGGTATTTTATACCATCATATTGGTATATAAAAACTATCATGAAGATATAAAAATGGTACTATAAATGAATATCAAGGTCATATGACCTAATTCATCTTGAAGAGACCTAGTTGAGCGAAGAAGCCTATAAGGCAATTTGAGAGGGATAGAAGAGTGAGAAGATATAAAGAAGGTGATAATCATATATTGTGTGAGAAACAAGGTTTAATGAGGGTGATCAAAAAATTTATGTGGATTATTTGGTAATAATTCATCTAGGGGGTTGGTGCCTCCTTGTAGGTTGGTCATTGCTAAAGCCTAGTTGAGTGGGTGTTTGACTAGTTGGGGTTGGTGCTCCATGTGGAGTTGGTGATTCACTAAAGATTAGTTTTTGTATTATAATACTATATTACATTTGTTTATATCAATGTTTTTCATTCCTCTTGAGGGTTTCTCATATATGTAATGTGTTTCATGATCTTGTATAGTTACATATGATTTGTTAGATGTCTATATTTTTATGAATGGTTCATGTATGCTTAAGTGGAATTGAATGATTTTTTTTAAGAAAATAATTCACCCTCTCCCCCCCTCTCAGTGATTATGCTTCCAAATATTGGTATTATATCTTGGTCATTTGAATCAAGTCTAATAGCTTGAAGGTGATCCTAAGAAGCACACTATGTCTAGTGATAAAAAAAGACATGTATGATGAAGAAGTCTACTATGATAGTGAAGAAAGAGAAGCTAAATTATACCTTGATTATGAGCTCATAAGTTTTATTTATGATTTTAAGCATCAATATCATACTATCAATGATCTTAGAAATTAGTTAGAAGGTGTCAATACAAGGTTTAGATTAAAGGAAATTGAGTATGACTAGCTAAAGATAGAGCTAGATTACTTCAAGGTTGACCATGATAATCTCATCGATAATATGATCAAGTTTGAAAAAGAGCATGAGAAGTAAGAAAAAGTCAAGATTACCAACATGAAAATACCAATCAGGTAACCTAATGCAATAAGTAATAAGTTATCATGGAATCATGAGAAAAGGAGTGATCAGTCAAGAGGTAAGTACAAGAATGTTGTTTTCTATCATTGTCATAATATGGGACACATTGAAAGATTTTATTATAATAAACTTATAAGGCCCTCAATATTTAATAAGATATATTAATCTGATATAGTGCATGATAAGGTTCAAAGCAAGTTATGACTGATCATATTGAGCCCAAGAGTTAAGATGGACTATTTTCTAGGGAGGAATAGAAGACTAAAGTGGATTCTATGTTAGCTTAGACTTCCTTTCACATTTAATATGAAGTCATGAAATGGTATATATATATTGGTTACTCAAGCCACATGATAGGAGACAAAAATAAGTTCATCTCATTGAACCAGAATTATGCATGAATGGTGAGGTTTGGAGATAACACAACTACCAATATAGTTGGCAAGGGTATCTTGAGTTTAGAAAATGGGAAAAAAAATACACAAAATGTGTTGTATGTGTATGTTTTGAAACATAACATACTTAGTGTAAGTCAAATTTTAAATCAAGGACACACACTAACTTTTCATGAAAAAGGGTGTGAGATAAGGAGAGTCAAATTAGGAAGGTTAATTGCTAATACTAAGAGGACTGAGAGAAATCTATATGTCATGAATGAGATCAAGAAGGAGAGATATTTTATGATCAAGATGGATGAAATTTGGTTATGAAATAGAGGGTTAGGTCACCTAAACTTTGACAATCTAGTCAATATGAGCACTAAGAAGTCTATGAAGAACATGCCTAAGATCACCAAACCTAAAAATGTAATTTAGAAGGCATGTCAACATGGTAAGTAAACTAGAAGAAGGTTCAAGTATAAAGAGTACTATACTATAAAGGCCTCAGAGTTAATACAAACTAATCTCTATGGGCCTATAATAATTCAAAACATTTAAGGAGATAACTACTTCATGTTACTCATAGATGACTACACAAGAATGAATTAGGTAACATTATTCAAAGAAAAGTCAGAATGTCTTGACAAGTTCAAGGCATTTAAGGATCTATTTGAGGATGAGAAGAATGGGAATATAAAGTGTCTAAGATATAATAGAGGAGGAGAGTTTTGGTTAAATGAGTTTGATGACTTTTTTCAGGTTCATGGAATAAGGAGAAAATTCTCAGTAGCTAGGACACCTCACTAGAATGAGGTAATGGAAAGAAAGAATAAGATAATTTAAGAGATGGCTAGAACTATGATAAATGAGTCTATATTATCTAATGTATATTGGAGAGAGGTAGTAAGCATTTCAATCTATATTTTGAATAGAGGACAAATAAGGACTAATGGAAACAAGACTCATTATCAACTATGGAAAGGTAGACCTGCTAATGTGGAATACTTTAGAGTGTTTTGCAAAAAATGTTTCATCAAAAGATATGATGAAGACATAGGAAATTTTGATTCCAAATATTATGAAATTATGTTCTTAGGATACTCATCAATGATCTTAGCCATAGATATTATAATAAGAGGTTAAAAAATATAGTGGAAAACACCAATGTGAAGATTTATGAGACAAGGAAATCACACTCATAGTTAAAAGATACTTTAGAGAATCTAGACTTATATAATGAAGAGTAAACTATAGAGGTTGATGAGGAAGGAGAATAAGTTGAGGAAAGATAGGACTCAAAATTCCCCTCAAGATAGATTCAAAGAGATCATCCTAAATCTCAAATCATTGGCAACAAGAATGTAAGTATGCAAACAAGGAGAAGATTGGTAAGTAATCTAATCAAGATAATTTTGATCTATTATCTAAGATTAAACCTAAGAATATTATAAGAGCAAGAAAATACAAATTTTGGATAGGATCTATGAATGAGGAGTTAAACCAAATAGAGAAGAATGAGACTTGGGAACTAGTTCCTAGTCCCAAAGACAAGAATGTCATTGGCAAAAATTGGGTGTTTAGAAACAAGTTAAATGAAGATGGAGAAGTCACTAGGAACAGGGATAGTTTAGTATACAATGGATATACACAAGTTGAAGGGGTAGACTTTGAGGATACCTTTACACCAATAGAAATATTGGAGGCCATTAGATTATTTCTAGCATATTTAGGATTTAAAGGGTTCAAGGTATACTAGATGGATGTCAAATCTACCTTTTTGAATAAGAATTTAGAAGAGGAGTTGTACATAGAGAAACCTAAGGGGTTATCACTATCATGTGATGAGGACTATGTTTGTAGATTGAAAAAGGCTCTTTATGTTCTAAAGCAAGCTCCTAGAGCTTGGTATATCAGGTTGGATAGGTATCTATTAGATCGAGGATTCAAAAGAGGAGTTGTAGGTAGTAATTTATACATAAGGTCAAAAGATGACCATCAGTTAATAGTATTTGTCTATGTGGATGACATCATATTTGGTGGAAATAATTAGAATATGACCAAGGGATTTGCAAAGGTGATAAATAAAGAGTTTGAGATGTCCATGCTAGAAGAACTATCATTATTTCTTGGGTTGAAAATCACTTAATCTAAAAAAGGTATATCCATTTCACAAACCAAGTACTTAAGAGAGATGTTAAAGAAGTTTGAGATGGAATATTGAAAGGTAGTTAGTACACCTATGATCATAGGGTGTAAGTTGAGCAAGGAAGATGAGTCTCTAAAGGTCAATAAAATGTCATATAGGTCAATGATTGGAATTTTTCTATACACCACTACCTTTAGACCTAACATCATGCAAGTAGTAGGTCTTATGGGAAGGTTTCAATTAGATCCAAAGGAAAATCATCTGCAAGTAGTCAAAATGATACTCAAGTATCTCAAGGGGAATATAGAGTATGGGTTGTGGTATACAAGGAGTAAGGATTTCAATTTGATAGCCTATATAGATGTAGACGAATTAAGAAGTCTAGATGATAGGAAGAGTACTAGTGGAGGAGATTTCTTCTTAGGTGGGTGCCTAGTTTTATGGATAATCAGTAAGCAACCATCAGTAACATTATCCACTTGTGAGGTTGAGTATATTGCAGTAGCTTCATGTTGTAATTAGGTCCTATGGATGAGATAGACCCTAACATATTACAAGGTGTAGTATGATGGTGCTAGACCTATATATTGTGACAATACAATTGTATAAGCATCTCAAATAACCCTATCATGCACTCAAGGACTAAGCACATTCCCATCTCAAATAATTTTCTAAGAGATCAGGTAAGTGAAAAAAGTGTTAGACTTGAATATGTTTTTACATAGGATCAAATTGTAGACATTTTGACCAAACCACTTCCAAAGGTAACATTTGAACACCTAAGACAAGAATTGGGTGTAATTCCTACCTATATCAATAATTGAAAAAGCCAAGTACTTAGGGGGGAGATAATTAGGTGGGTCATTATCTATAAGATTAGGTGAGTTATTCCAAGAAGTTATGCTTGGAGATAGGGGAAGCATGTTTGTATTATGACTCATAAACTCATAGTCCTATGTGTTAAATATTTTAGCTGCAAAGGAGTATCATCCAAGGAGTTGTAGACATCACTCTATCATTTATGTAAAAGAGGGAGAATTAGGGATAATTTTATTATTGATAGAAGTTTCTTATATTTGTTTCCATCAATGACAAAGGGGGAGATTGTTGAGTATTGTCATTGATGTCAATGGTGCATCTTGCATAAGGTTGATGTCATTGAGAGAGTATGCCTAGTTAGAAGTGTGTTGATGTGACAAAGGGAATTGATGGAGTGTTGTAAATAAATTATTTTATCATGAATGATAATTTTAAGGTAAATAATTCCTTATGGTTGCATGGAGGTGTAGATCTTTGAGTGGCCTAAGCCTAGTCATGTCATGAAGAGACCTTGTAAGAAGGTATAATCATGGTGGCTTGGTGAGATAAGTGTACATAGGAATGAGTGGTTGTATTATGTTGATTTAAAATGAATTTTAGGCATTTTATAACTCATGAGAGTCTTAGTATGAGTCTATAGGGGTAGGATATACAAATCAAGTATGTAACTAGACCACTTTTAGACCCTACATGGCCTAATAAGGCATCATGATCTATTGTCAAGGTATATGAAGGATGTATGGAAATATTTAAGCATGAGAGAGGTTTATTTATTATTTTATTGAGGTGGATATCACATTAAAAGAGGCATGAAGGTCATTTTTAAGACCTAATGTAGTTTGCAAGTCAAGATCTAGAAAGTAAAGAGAGAGAATGTGGCCTAATAAGGGGTCATGATCAAATTTTAGAGTTTTTGAGATTTTATAATCATTTTTAGATGTTAATTTTTTTTTTCAAGTGTGTTCATGTATTTTTATATCATATAATGAAGGAAAAGGCATGAAAAGTTGTTTAGAAGTCTCTAGAGTGCTTAAAATGAAGGGTTCTCAACCCGAGAAGGATTTTATTATGCTCATTATCTCATTGAAAATTTACATGGGAACATAATATATTCATGTTAGAATTTTAAGTGTCCTATATAGAAATTTAAATCATTTTTTTTGGATTGAGTGGTTATGCTTTATGAATGATTATTAAGAATGGAAATAGGTTTAAGCCCTCTTAGAACCCTAATAAGGACCCAATGTTTAAGATGTTGATGAAAAGTGACCATAATGGATTTATATGCTTAGGTAAGATATTATAGGTTTTATTAAACTCTCTCAATCACCTCTAGGTGTGATCGAGTTATTAGGTGGTTGAGTAAATCCTATAGGAAAGTGCTAATTTCTTAGAGATTTGTTGTAGCAGTTAGAGTTGACCAAGTCAAAGTATGAAAATAGATGGAGGATGAATATTAAGACTCATATTTCATGTTAATTAAAGTTTATGGATAGGATATATCCCTCAATTTTTCTAAAATGGTCATCCAAGTTAGTCAGTTGCTAACATGCCTAATGATGGAAATAGTGAAAAAACTAGCAACCGTGAGAAGATGATTAAGAATGTGTTATCATGATAGAGTGATGAAAACAAGTGCATGGATATTTTTTTTTGGAATTTTATTTAATATTAATTATTTTTATAAATCTTTGAATTTATGTAGATTGGTGAAAATGAAGAAGCTAAAATGGCTTGTCTAACTCAATGAGATCTTTGTGTAGTGAGGTCAACAAATTAGTTTGTAAGACCAATAGTTGTCACTAGACCATATGATGTTTATATTTTAATATGGTTTGGATATGTTATAGGTTCATATACATGTATAATAATTAATTTAAAATTTATATATAGGTGTTGGAGGTCTAAGTCACCATGACTAGTCTTTGAGGAAAACTAGCAATTCTGAGTAAGTTGTAAGAGTATTTTTGAGTCTTTTTTCCCTATGTGATGAAGTATAAAAAACTTATTGAAAATTTTAAGGTATTTTATGTTTTTTTAATATTATTTGTTTTCATGGTTGTGTTTATAAATAATATATTATATTTATTTGTTTAAGACATACATATATGTGTGTGTGAAGGCCTAATGTAAACAGTACTAATGGTGTGCTTCAAGTGGTAATTGGAGATAGAAAGTGTCATGGAACTAATATGAGATTATTGGTGGTATATTTTAGTGGTATATTAATTTTTACTACCACGTTTTTAGTTTTAAATTATTCCAGTGAGATCAAAGTGTAACGTGTACTAATGAAGGCCTAATTAAATTAGGTCTCCTTAAGGCCTAAAAAAGGTTTTGGTCATTTAAGCTGAGGATGACCTATTATAATTATTTATTAATGTATTAAATGTCTTATAAGACATATTTTAAGGGTAATAAAAGTGTGAAAGTGTGTATGGATGACCAAAAGGTGTATAAGCTAAAGGATTGTATAAAAACAAGGCCTAATAGGCCTAATTGACGTGTTAGAGAAGAATAAAGTGTAAGAGAAGGAAATAACAACTTAAAGAGATAAAAGAGGTATTGTATACCATTAGATGGTTT